>CM050170.1:141064251-141111751 GCA_027410445.1 Discoglossus pictus | reverse complement strand
CCCTGGTGTAGTTTTTGCTCATCTGAGCACCCTTGGCGCTCGTTGTGAGGTGAACGCCATTTATTGCGATACTGTTGTGTGGTGCTTTGTAATTTTTTCTGAATATTTTTTTTTGTAATTATAATAATTAATATACTTTACCTATTTGTAATGAATATATGCAGCAACCAATATGCTGAAGAGTTGACAATCTGTTTTGATGTTCCTGCAGCATAGAATGTAGATTTTCAGTGTTGGTGAGTTGAGGTGTAAGTGTCAGCAATGTGTGCAGTGTGTAGTGTAAATAGGCTGCGTGCTCAAGGGGAAACCGTTTGTGTAGCTGTGTAGTTCCATATTCTGTAAGTTAGTGTTGTAAAATGGCGGCAATTGTGTATGCCGTACGCGGGTGTGGATAATTTTGCGTCCTTCCTAATAGTGTATTTTGTAGCTCGTACAGGGTTGTGTAAAAGTTGTATGTGCCTGGCGGTGTTTTGCGAGGGGTCGTGTAGTCTTGTTTAAGTTTTTTTCCGGCGGCCATTATTTCTCTAGCTTAGGGGATTTTCAAGTGCCTAAGCTCCTGAAATTGGACTTAAATTGAGGTGTAACCTCACTTCCAGACATCCTGGGTGTCCCCCCTTGCTGTGTGTGATGTTTTTTTTTGGTTTGTATTTTGTGTGTTTTTCGGTGTGTGCAGTTCGGCCGTTAAGTTCGCATTTTTTTGCAGCTCGTATTTTTGTCTCTAAGTCGCGGTTTCCTTTTGTAAGTGTTGCGGGCCGTATTTTTTATTTATGCAATTTTTTCAAAGTGCTACGGGTGTTGCACCAGCGCAGTGACCGCCTTTGGCGCTCCCTGCCTAAGTCGTACGGGGTCGTAGGGATGAGCACCTATGGCGCACGTATCCACCAGAGCAAGGAGCGCCTTTGGCGCTCCTTGCCTGGCCGCATCTGCGGCCCCGCTTTGCGAGGGCCGCAGTTTCCCTGTTGCGTTACCAACGGATTTTGGCAAGTCCTCACTGCTGACAACTATATATGTAATTTGACAGTGGTCCTTTAAGTCTGCCTTTATCCTATGTTATCATCATTGCTTGATCACAAGTGGGTACAGCACGTTTAGCACTAGGAGGTCTCAATGAGCCACTATATATTTAATTCACAAAAGTTATAGGGGACAACTGTGGTCCCATATTTAGAGGGGCACTAGTTGGATTGTAGCATGAGAGGGAGGATACAGCAATATATGTACTATTATTAAAAAAAGGATATGGTCCTCTGCCTGTTCACTCCTCCCCACTGATAACTACAAACACATTCCCATCATGCATCTCTCAGACTGTAATGTAACAAACACAAAATTGATTTTTGTACTCAAAAACTCAGACCCCCCCCCCCCTCACAAGTCAACAGTGACTAATACAGTTTGGTAAATATTTGACAAACAAGTGGCTTTTTTTCTACAGTGCTCCTTTAACAAAGGGGGAAAATATGCAATAGGCTGCCAAAATAGCAGTAACCAGTTCTGGAAAAGCCATTACTTGATCTAAAAAGAAATATATAATTCCTAATATAAAAAGTGACCGAACAGAACTTTATCCCAAACGGTGGCCAGAAACCACAATAACACTGTTAAATCATTTAGCTATAGAGTGAATCATTGCACAGAGCTCCTATAACCCTCAGATCATGTTGCAATGCAGACTATAAATTCTTGAGAAATTGATGTAGATAAGAATGAATCAAGTCTCTTGGTGTATTATTCCCTACCACCTACGCTGGTTAGCGCTGCCACCGCCCCACCACACTTTATATAAGCATATCTTCTTCAAATTGATATAAAGGCTTGTGGTAGGCAATCATGTAGCATATATAAGCCTTCAGGAACACAGCAACAAAGAATATCCCCAAAAGAAGGAAAACTAAGAAGGCAAACTGGCTATTTGATGAGGCTTTGAAAGTAGCCCAGGATCAAAAGAAAGTGAAAGGTAGTGGAGATGGAGAAAACAATGCCCTCCATTTTCTGCAGTTGTCAATTGTGTATATTTCCTTCTTCTTATCCCCTGTACATCGCTATGGAATATGTTGGCGCGTTACAAATAAAAGTTAATAATAATAATGAGGAAAGATTTGTTCAACTGAATACAGAATTCCAGACAATAACAAGAAGAGACAAGGAGACATTCAATAATGAGATGCAAAGAGACAGAAGATAACAGAATGGTTAAGTCAAGAGATCTCAAGAAATTTGCGAATCCCAAAGAAACCAGAGTGGGCGTGATAAAAGACATAAATCGTTAGGACTTAACAGAAACAGATCAGATAAAAGACGTGGCAGGAATACACTGCAGATCTATATGGGCAGGATCTTAACAATAATTTGTCCAATGAGCTGGAGCCAGACATCTTTGAGAACAAAATGAGGCTGGCCCTAGGATGCCTTGCTGATAACAAGGCTGAAGGAGTTGATGGAATCCCAAATTAACTATTCAAAATCTTAGAAGATGATACTGTGAAAGTGTTGCTTGCCTTATACCAACAAATTTGGAAACTCAACCGTTGCCTGTACTGGAAAAAAAGTAAATCTACACCCCCCCTCCCCCAAAAAAAGGCAGTGCCAAAGAGTGTTTCAATTATTGAACAATTCCCCAGAGAGCTAAAAATTGTGCTAGCCGTGTTTCACAGAGGCACAAGAGATCAAATTGCCAATGTCCACTGGATAATAGAGAAAGCAAGAGACTTCCATAAAAATATGTACTTCTGCTTCATAGACTATTCTAAAGCAAAAATGTGGCAAGTTCTTAAAGAGATGGAAGTACCAGATCATCTCATCCACCTCCTGAAGAGTCTGTATGTGGACCAAGAAGCCACGGTCAAACACAACATGGAACAACCGAATGGTTCAAGATTTGGAAAGGAGTGCGACAAGGTTGTATATTGTGACCTTATTAATTCACCTTATACACAGAATACATCATGCGTAAGGCTGGGTTGGATGAATCCAAAGCCGGAATCAATATTGCTGGAAGAAATATTAACAACCTTAGATACGCTGCTGATACTACTCGGATGGCCTGGTTGGGACTGGCCAAGTTATTTTCTCCACATTATAAGAAGGGCAGAAATATCTGGTATAATCTGGGAAAGTGGCGATTCAGGTGCCTAAAGTAGAATGAGGAAAAACAGAGACCAGCACACAATGAAAAAATGCACGGTTAATCAGGGAAAAAAAAAGTCACACAGCTAGTTTTTAATTTGAAAAAGAAAAAAAAATGTGATGCCTGGAGGTATGCGTGTTACATTGGTGGAAGTTGTGTGTGTGAGAGTGGTGTTCACACTTCTGGAGAGCTATGCTTGCATTGAATGATGCAAGGTGTCAGCTTCTGGGCCAATGAGGTGTCAATTCGGATTTATCCTATAATCAAATTAAGGCTCCGTAATTCTGCCTGTTCCCTCCTCCACACCAGTCCTTGCACTAATAACTATAATAATATATAATAACAAATACACCCCCATCATAGATCTCTCAGGATGTGATGCAACAAACACAAAATGGATTCCTGTACTCATAAACAAACTTCAAAACTTTAGAGCCCCCCCCCCCCCCCCCCCCAAAAAAATGTAATGTCCATGGCTTACACAGCTACTAATATTATTAGCTTAGTACATATTTGACAAACAAGCATATTTTTTTTTTAAACTGCATTGGTCTTAAGCTTTTGTTTTCGGTGTGCAAAACATTTACTCTGAAACGTAAAACGTTATTAGGTGAATTACTGAAAATCTGGGACTTCAATACACAGTTAAAAAAATAAGTTAGATTAATATATATATATATATATATATATATATATATATATATATATATATATATATATATATATATTTTTTTTTTTTTTTTTTTTTTTAACTATGACTCCATTGTGAACATTTGTTATTTTCATTATGGCAAACAGAACTGGAAATACCCATTTTGCATTAAATAAGTGAAATCTGTATGCGATTACTGTACTTTTCCCAAGGGAACCTTCTTGGGACAAATATCCTTAGTTCTTTATAATGGAAGTAAGAAGGCCTTTCAAATGACTGCTGCCATGTTAATCTGTACCAGTCAAAGTATTTGCTTCTTGTTCACAATAAATATTCTAGAATTCTTTAAAGACACTGTAACAACATAGTTACTATGAATATTAATTTCCTTTATGAAAAACATCAGGTTGTTTAAAACAATACTTCTGGTGTGGCACCATTACAATAGAATAAAATTGGTATTAAAATGTAGGGATAGACCTACAGATGTAGTCTAAGACATAGTATGAAGTTTTATGTTGTTTAGTTGTTCAGTCAGGTCCAATTTTCTGTAGCATGCCAGTCACATTTGTCAGCCACTGAGCTCATTGCGTCAATGACCTCATCTATCCATCTCCGCCCCATCTATCCATCTCCGCCCCATCAATCTTTCCCAGCATCAGATTCTTCTCTAGGTAATCCCGTCTTCTCATGATATGGACAAAATATTTGAGCTTTAGCCTCATGATCAAACCTTCCAGTGAACAATGAAGCTTTATACATTGTGCTACTTTTGTTTGTTGAGTAGTTTGGAGATTTGAAAAAAAACGGAGGTGGTCAAGATAATAGTGTTAAGAATATTGGTCTATCTACAAACAATACAAATGACATTGATAGTAAGGCAGTGGTAGTAACTTAGTTCTACAAGGGCCACCAACAGTCCAGGACTTTAGTCTCTCTGCATGAGCTTAGGTGGAACAATCAGAATTAAAATGAGTAACTCTGTTGTGCCGATGCAGAGAGGACATGAATACAGAGATATATTTAAATCCTGGACTGTTGATGGACCTTTTAGGACAAAGCTGACCACCATTGTATTAGGGACAAATAGCTCTTACTCATGTACTACGCTTGAAAACTACCAAATTCACAGGACAGGATGAAGTCTTCTAGACATACACACAGTCTTCAAAAATACTGGCTTAAACAGGATACATTAACTTCTGCAGAGGCTCAACCAGTGTCATTGGGCCTCATACCATCCACCTGAGCAAAAGCACTCACCAACTGGCATTTCCAAGTTCAATTCACCGTAGTTTCTTTTATCTCCAGACCTAGAGGCTCTCTTCTGCCTCTGAACTCATCAAACATGCCCTTTCCCCTGTCTACACCCACCCAATCTTGTAAAGTGCATTGGAAAAACGCTCCGTGTACTTTTTGCCAAATTTTTAATACTGTATGTTTTTTTTTGTATTCAATAATAGTTAGTTACAGACTGCAAAAAAAAAAGTGCAGATTTTCTTCAACTACAATGGCTCTAATGCAGCGAGCAACTGAATAAAGAGAGCATATTGAATCCGAGACCCACAATGTAAGGATTGTGTTGAAAACCAGAAGCGGCAGACTATGCTCGTTGGAAAAACAAGCGTCGGCCAACACAAACTCTCAGGTTAGACAGTTGTGTCTACGATGTTGAGAGCGAACGCATTCAGGACAATAGGATACGATTCCAAGACAGATTGAACTGTCTCTCCCATCAGACTCATTCCAAGACTTCACCCGGCAAACCTTCTCATGAGATTTAGTCAATGTTATAGTTCTGGCTGAAGGATAAGGCAGCTTGGAGATGACAATCCCTTTGTGTATTGAGTTGGAAACATGACTTGTGTGCGTGTTTTTGCATTTTTTATTAAGTCTCTTCATTCAGGACAGACGTTCCAGCATGTTCCTTTTCAAACAACTGCACAAAAATGCTGAAAGAAAAAGGCCTTTGAAATGGAACATGACAGAAATAGGATCAAGCTGCTCTCAGTCTTAGATTGAGATGGAGATAAAGGCAGATTGGAGCTGTGACCATGAAACTGGAGAATTCATCCTTTATAACTTCAGGACAAATGGAAAGCTGCAGATTCAAAGTGGAGCTATCAACACAAAGCTCTGTTTTTACTGCCTAAAATCAAACATATTACCTCCTTGGATCTGCCATCTGAAGCTTAAGAAGATTCTGTAGTACTTGCAGTGCAGTGTCTCATATTAACCAATCAGTAACCATCTCTCAGCAACATGTTAGTGAGACATGATAGGCTAGGACACTGCACAGTCAGTACTACAGAGTCTGCATACAGGACCTATTTGTTTGATTTTAGGCAGTAAAAACAGAGCTTATAAGCACTTCTTAATAAAAGTAAACAGATAACACATGGGATATTATATACCTAGAAACATCCAGGAACCTTCCATACCCCTTTAACATTTTCTCTTATGTCTTACATAGCTGCTAATATTGTTAGTTTATTACATACGTCACGGACGTGAGATTTAGTCCTTTAAAACGGCACCACAAAACTATCACTTATTGAATCAAATATTTGATAATCTCCGCACTCAAACACAACACACCCCAGAAGGCTAACAGAGAAGTGAGAGCGCAACCACTCTGGTCTCATATGGTTAGGTCCCCAGCCTCCCAGACACATTCTGTAATTAGAGCGTCAACAGCGTCTCATTGCACAAGGCCTAGCTCAGTTTCATCAGGTGCTTCCCCAGGAAGTGATGGCCGAGGTAACTCAGACACCGGACAAAGCCACAATCAGACATCATGGTGCAATGGAGACACTGAAAGACCACTGGGTATGTATAACTAAAAATATCAGCAGCCTTGAGCACAAAAGAATTTGAGAGGAAAAAAACCCTAAATTTTTGAAGACTGTATATAGAATGTTCTAGCTTGTCTGACCACAACACTTGTATATAGCATGGTGTCTAAGAGATGTGATTACGTATGAGGATTCTGGAGAAGGAAGGAGGAGAGGGGAGTAGGTTTGTTATATTACTAAACTGCTAGGAATATGACAGGTAATTAGAAGTCTTGCCCCTTAGGACCAGCACAGAGATTAATATTAGATGGCATGAAGGTCCAAAATGACCACTATGGTTATACGTTAGATTACAATGGGGCCATAGGATCTACATGGTAACAGATTAATGTTGGGTGCTATGGGGGTCCATAGGGACTCCATGGGTATTGTTATACAACACATAGGGGTACACAGGGACTCCTATGGTGTTAATTGACCCATCGCACCACAAGGGTTAGATAACTGGATGTAATGGAAATTGATACTAACCCTCTTCCCCCACAGATGCTCAGAAATAGGTAGCTCAAGAATTATTACAAGCCCTATTCCTCCAAAAATGTAAATACCTCTCTCTTCATTAAACTATCATGGGTACCTCAGGGGCCCAGCAGAGGCATCAAAGTGCCTTTTTGTCTAATTGCAAACTAACTTTACGACTTTCACCCTACCTAATTACAGTCAGACTCCAAGTTTTCAATCATGTCTATTTGTTTACTTTGCATATTTTAAAATATTTAGGCGTATAATGTGGCCCCTCGAGTAATAACTGCACAGTTGTGATACCACATTACCAACTATATGACAGGGCTGAATCAATTCAAGCATTTACTGGAATCCAGGTGCTGGAGACATTTATGTATCTGCGCAATGGATGCCCACACCCTATTTTGCCACCTCATATGCCCAGGGCATGGCACCTTCCCAGTGCTGCCAGTTTATCTTTAGTTGGCCCTGTGACTCTGGTCACTATGGGCACTCATATGATTATGTGGTTGGCAGCTGCTGAAACTTCCTCCCGCGGCTGTGTGTTCAGCTCCTTCCTGTGTCTAACCGCAGTGCCGTGACATTATAATGCGCGCGATGGAGTCCATGGAGTGGGCGGAGGTGAACACTTGCGTGCGGAGAGCTGGGTTGACAGCAAGGTGAATATAGTACCTTTTTACTTTGCAGTTCCCCATAGAGTGTTCCCCACGTCAATACAATCCCTTCTTTATCCTTTCAAAGAATTACTTTTAAGTTTTACAAAAAATGCTTGTTTGTTTGTACACTTTCCCATTTATAAATATGAATTTTGTAATTTCCCAGGAGGAGAGTGATAAGAGTGAGGAAATTGCAGGGAGGGAGGAGGAAAGGGCAGAGGGCAAAGGAGGAGAGGGCAGAGGGCAAAGGAGGAGAGGGCAGAGGGCACAGGAGGAGAAGGCAGAGGGCACAGGAGGAGAGGGCAGAGGGCACAGGAGGAGAGGACACAAAGCAGGGGAGGAGGAGAGGGCAGAGGGCACAAGAGGAGAGGACACAGAGCAGGGGAGGAAAGGGCAGAGGGCACAGGAGGAGAGGGCAGAGGGCACAGGAGGAGAGGGCAGAGGGCACAGGAGGAGAAGGCAGAGGGCACAGGAGGAGAAGGCAGAGGGCACAGGAGGAGAGGACACAAAGCAGGGGAGGAGGAGAGGGCAGAGGGCACAAGTGGATAGGACACAGAGCAGGGGAGGAAAGGGCAGAGGCACGGGAGGAGAAGGCAGAGGGCACGGGAGGAGAAGGCAGAGGGCACGGGAGGAGAAGGCAGAGGGCACGGGAGGAGAAGGCAGAGGGCACGGGAGGAGAAGGCAGAAGGCACGGGAGGAGAAGGCAGAAGGCACGGGAGGAGAAGGCAGAAGGCACGGGAGGAGAAGGCAGAAGGCACGGGAGGAGAAGGCAGAAGGCACGGGAGGAGAAGGCAGAAGGCACGGGAGGAGAGGGCAGAGGGCACGGGAGGAGAGGGCAGAGGGCACGGGAGGAGAGGGCAGAGGGCACGGGAGGAGAGGGCAGAGGGCACAGGAGGAGAGGGCACAGGAGGAGAGGGCACAGGAGGAGAGGGCACAGGAGGAGAGGGCAGAGGGCAGGGGAGGAGAGGGCAGGGGAGGAGGAGAGGGAAGAGGGCACAAGAGGAGAGGACACAGAGCAGGGGAGGAGGAGAGGGCAGAGGGCACAAGAGGAGAGTACACAGAGCAGGGGAGGAAAGGACACAGAGCGGGGGAGGAGGAGAAGGCAAAGAGAGAGAGAGGAGAGTGCAGGAGGAGGAGAGGGCAGAGATCATGGGAGGAGGAGAAGGCAGAGGGCACGGGAGAAGAAGGCAGAGAGAGCATTGCGAGGACACAGAGCGGGGGAGGAGGAGGAGGAGGAGGAGGAAAGGGCAGAGATCATGGGAGGAGGAAAGGGCAGAGATCATGGGAGGAGAAGGCAGAGGGCACAGGAGAAGAGGGCATAGGGCACAGGAGGAGAGGGCAGAGGGCACAGGAGGAGGAGAGGGCAGAGGGCACAAGAGGAGAGGACACAGAGCAGGGGAGGAGGAGAGGGCAAGAGGAGAGTACACAGAGCTGGGGAGGAAAGGACACAGAGCGGGGGAGGAGGAGAAGGCAAAGAGAGAGAGGAGAGTGCAGGAGGAGGAGAGGGCAGAGGTC
The DNA here is from genome assembly GCA_027410445.1 of Discoglossus pictus. NCBI lineage: Eukaryota > Metazoa > Chordata > Amphibia > Anura > Alytidae > Discoglossus > Discoglossus pictus. The sequence continues at coordinate 141,102,481 of CM050170.1, read as the reverse complement.
ATGGGAGGAGGAGAAGGCAGAGGGCACGGGAGAAGAAGGCAGAGAGAGCATTGAGAGGACACAGAGCAGGGGAGGAGGAGAGGGCAGAGGGCACAAGAGGAGAGTAGACAGAGCTGGGGAGGAAAGGACACAGAGCGGGGGAGGAGGAGAAGGCAAAGAGAGAGAGGAGAGTGCAGGAGGAGGAGAGGGCAGAGGTCATGGGAGGAGGAGAAGGCAGAGGGCACGGGAGAAGAAGGCAGAGAGAGCATTGAGAGGACACAGAGCAGGGGAGGAGGAGAGGGCAGAGGGCACAAGAGGAGAGTACACAGAGCTGGGGAGGAAAGGACACAGAGCGGGGGAGGAGGAGAAGGCAAAGAGAGAGAGGAGAGTGCAGGAGGAGGAGAGGGCAGAGGTCATGGGAGGAGGAGAAGGCAGAGGGCACGGGAGAAGAAGGCAGAGAGAGCATTGAGAGGACACAGTGTGGGGGAGGAGGAGGAGAAGACAAAGAGAGGGAGGAGGAAAGGGCAGAGCGCAAAAGAAGAGGGTAGAGAGAGGGAGTGGAGAGTAGAGATGCAGAAGATTGCAGGAGGAGGAGAGGGCAGAGAGAGAGGAGAGGGCAGAGATGGGGGAGGAAGGAAGAGAGAGGGGAGAGGGAGAAACAGAGAGGGCAGAGAGCGGGGGGAGGGAGGAAGAGAGAGGGCAGAGAGCGGGGTGAGGGAGGGAGAGAGAGAGTAGAATGGGGAGAGAGAGAGAGAGTAGAATGGGGAGAGAGAGAGAGTAGAATGGGGAGAGAGAGAGAGTAGAATGGGGAGAGAGAGAGAGAGGGGGGGGGGGGGGGGGGAGAGAGACGGTAGAGGGAGAGAGGGTAGAAGGGGAGAGAGAGAGAGGGTAGAGGGGGAGAGAGAGAGAGGGTAGAGGGGGAGATGGTAGAGGGGGAGAGAGAGAGGGTAGAGGGGGAGAGAGAGAGGGTAGAGGGGGAGAGAGAGAGGGTAGAGGGGGAGAGAGAGAGAGGGTAGAGGGGGAGAGAGAGAGAGGGTAGAGGGGGAGAGAGAGAGAGGGTAGAGAGAGAGAGGGTAGAGGGGGAGAGAGAGAGAGGGTAGAGGGGGAGAGAGAGAGAGGGTAGAGGGGGAGAGAGAGAGAGGGTAGAGGGGGAGAGAGAGAGAGGGTAGAGGGGGAGAGAGAGAGAGGGTAGAGGGGGAGAGAGAGAGAGGGTAGAGGGGGAGAGAGAGAGAGGGTAGAGGGGGAGAGAGAGAGAGGGTAGAGGGGGAGAGAGAGAGGGTAGAGGGGGAGAGAGAGAGGGTAGAGGGGGAGAGAGAGAGGGTAGAGGGGGAGAGAGGGGGAGGGAGAGAGGGGGGAGAGAGGGGGAGGGAGAGAGGGGGAGGGAGAGAGGGGGAGGGAGAGAGGGGGAGGGAGAGAGGGGGAGGGAGAGAGGGGGAGGGAGAGAGGGGGAGGGAGAGAGGGGGAGGGAGAGAGGGGGAGGGAGTGAGAGGGGGAGGGAGAGAGAGGGGGAGGGAGAGAGAGGGGGAGGGAGAGAGGGTAGAAGGGGAGAGAGAGAGGGTAGAGGGGGAGAGAGAGAGAGGGTAGAGGGGGAGAGAGAGAGAGGGTAGAGGGGGAGATGGTAGAGGGGGAGAGAGAGAGGGTAGAGGGGGAGAGAGAGAGAGGGTAGAGGGGGAGAGAGAGAGGGTAGAGGGGAGAGAGAGAGAGGGTAGAGGGGGAGAGAGAGAGAGGGTAGAGGGGGAGAGAGAGAGAGGGTAGAGGGGGATGAGAGAGAGAGGGTAGAGGGGGAGAGAGGAGGGAGGGTAGAGGGGGAGAGAGAGAGAGGGTAGAGGGGGAGAGAGAGAGAGGGTAGAGGGGGGAGAGAGAGAGAGGGTAGAGGGGGAGAGAGAGAGAGGGTAGAGGGGGAGAGAGAGAGAGGGTAGAGGGGGAGAGAGAGAGAGGGTAGAGGGGGAGAGAGAGAGGGGGGAGGGAGAGGGGGAGGGAGAGAGAGGGGGAGGGAGAGAGAGGGGGAGGGAGAGAGGGGGGGAGGGAGAGAGAGGGGGAGGGAGAGAGAGGGGGAGGGAGAGAGAGGGGGAGGGAGAGAGGGGGAGGGAGAGAGGGGGAGGGAGAGAGGGGGGAGGGAGAGAGGGGGAGGGAGAGAGGGGGAGGGAGAGAGGGGGAGGGAGAGAGGGGGAGGGAGAGAGGGGGAGGGAGAGAGGGGGAGGGAGAGAGAGAGAGAGAGAGCAGGGGGGGAGAGATAGAGAGCGGGGGGGAGAGAGAGAGGGTAGAGGGGGGGGAGAGAGAGAGGGGGGGTAGAGGGGGAGAGAGAGAGAGAGAGAGAGAGAGAGAGAGAGAGAGAGAGAGAGAGAGAGAGAGAGAGAGAGGGTAGAGGGGGAGAGAGAGGGAGAAAGAGAGAGAGAGAGAGAGAGAGAGAGAGAGAGGGTAGAGGGGGGGATAGGGAGAGAGGGGAGAGAGAGAGGGGAGAGAGAGAGAGAGAGAGACTTAAAGGGCAGAGGATGATATGGCAGAAAGTAGAGAAGAGAGACAGGATGGGAAGGAATAAAGGTAGAGAGACAAGAAAAGGAATGAAAAGAAAGTAGAGAACAAAAGAAATGAAAACATATGAATAACTTTTGTTCTTTTCTTGTCTCTGGGTATATACAATTCTGTTAATTTAGTATTGTTGCTCACTGAAAGAGTTTGTTTTGTGGTCTGTGTGGGTTACAGTTATATTGTTACACCGCTGAGTAAGCTGCTGGCTTTTAATTTCTGTAACAAATACCTGTCCTTTCTTGACCTTTAATGAAAAAATAAATAAAAGACAAAATTAAAAATAGATTAAAAGAAACATGCAAGTCTCAGGATATTTAATAAAGTTATCAGAAATCTTCACTTCAAGTTCATTTAGATGAATCTAGGAATTACTACAAGGACCTTCTAAAGCTATTTTTACACCTCACTCTCATTATAGTGTTTTCTGTGTTGGGAGAAAGTCATGTACTGCTTGGACAAAGAGAGGACATTTTCCACTAGGGGGCACTCAAGAGTTACATTTCAAAATGGCGGAGAAGGTTTTCCAAATCTGCACAACAGACATTCAAGAGTGGGAGAAGAATCACAATATCTTAGCTTTCTTCCTACCTGTTAATTTTTATATCTGCCTCTCAACAATGACATGTGAGGCTCAAAACAGCTGACAAGTTACAGGCTTCAAAGAGACACAGGGGAGGGAGATAAAGGAGGAAAAAACACCAGGGATGGGAGATAGGGGCAAAGAGACACAGGAGGGAAAGGGTGGGGAGAGTCTTGCAGTGAGTGCCAATGGTGCTCATTGCGGAGCGGGCGAAGAGCGCCAAAGGCTCATCGCGAGGCCCGTATAGTAGAAGGGGGGGGGGGGGGGGCTTGCAATGAGCACCAAAGGAGGCGCTCATCGCCAGACTCGCAAGGTAAAGGGGGGAGCTTTAAGCCGAGGCACCCATTTTACCACAAAATACTGGATAAAATGAGTGACTCGAGTATAAGCCGAGGGTGGGAAATGTGCTGCCCCCTGTGTCCCCCTCTCCCTTCCCTGTGTCTCTTCTCCCCTCTCCCTTCCCTGTGTCTCTTCCAACCTCTCCCTTCCCTGTGTCTCTTCCAACCTCTCCCTTATCACCCTACTCAACCCCACTCCTCAACCTCCCTCCTCATCCTCAACCCCCCTCAACCTCCCTCAACCCAAACCCCCCTCCTCCACCTAAACCCACCTAAATACCGGTATATGCTAATGACGCGGCGCGCATGTGACGTCACATGCGCGCCGGGTCAAGGAGCGGAGGCCGGAGCACAAGCAGGTAAGTGAGGGGAGAGGGGGGAGGTTTATGCTGAGATGAGGGGTTTTTGTTTGAGGAGGGGGGAGGGAACGAGACACAGGGGGGGTTAGAGAGACACGGGGGGTTAGAGAGACACGGGGGGGTTAGAGAGACACGGGGGGGGTTAGAGAGACACGGGGGGGGTTAGAGAGACACGGGGGGGTTAGAGAGACACGGGGGGGTTAGAGAGACACGGGGGGGTTAGAGAGACACGGGCGGGTTAGAGAGACACGGGCGGGTTAGAGAGACACGGGGGGGTTAGAGAGACACGGGGGGGTTAGAGAGACATGGGGGGGGGGTTAGAGAGACATGGGGGGGGGGTTAGAGAGACATGGGGGGGGGTTAGAGAGACACGGGGGGAGAGTGACTTGAGTATAAGCCGAGGGGGCCCTTTTTTGCCTTAAAAATTTTTTTAAAAAAAGGGCTGAAAAACTCGGCTTATACTCGAGTATATACGGTAAGTCATAAAATCTATCTAGACATATTTGTACTATTTTTAAAACAATTTCTTCAATTTTTTTTATTAATACTTTGTAATCCCAATTATACCATGGACCACCTGAATGAAGCTCACGGACCACAGTTTACCCATTATCAATTCTTCCAATTAACCTACCATACATGTACAACCACAGGAGGTCCTTTAAAAAATCCACTGTAGGCTGGTAAAAAACATCACATTTGGGATGTATGTAATAAACTATGAACATTAGCAGCCAAGTAGGCCATGAACATAGAAACATTTTTAAAACTAGTTTTAGCAGACTAAGTGTGTTTCAGGGCTTCCACACATACAAGTGAAGCAGCAAATACAAGTAACACTAATGTGGAAAGGACATAAATGATGGTCGATTATCTAGTTTTCCTCTAATTTAAGAACAGTTGTGCTACTTATGTGTCAATGACCAGCTGAGACAGCTCTGCCTTAAACATCTCATTAAAACAGACATTTTTTAAAAAGACGAATAGAAACAGAGTGAGATAACGGCCATCTGGTCAATGTGTCTACCTCGCTTAAAGCCAGAGATCATATTTGAACTTTGGCTTTCTTTTTTACATGAGCTAACCATAAGTAATGGAATAAGATGTATACATAGTATCATGTTGTTATACAAGAGTCTACACTCTTCTAAATAATATTTACTCACAAGACCCAAATGTCTTTTGTATCTGTGTGTAAATATGTATTACCACATTGGTTACCGATCTGGGATGTGTGGCTCATCCGATGTTCAGGAGTTTTATTCAGATGGTCCACAAAACATTTACAAGAAAAATAATTAAAAAAAAATAGTGAGAGCACACCTGAGAATCGGTCATCACCTGCCCTAGGCGTGTCCAGTCAGGGTGCGGTCTCTCTAGCTTAAGTCTGCCTATGCCATTACATGAGAATTCTCCGGTACTATATTTCATGCTGTACCCGCCCCTGAGGAGCAAGCCTTCCATACACTGGAGAAAGAGCAAACCCCAGACATGTATAGTAGACCCTTGGTACTTGTCATTAATTGGTTCCAGAAGGCAAAAACGAGTACCAAACTCCCATAAGCAGTAAATCGCAACAAGTACCAGGGAAGCATAGAGTGCCAAATTATTTTTTGCTCATCAAGATGCGTTGAATACCGATGTCGATGAGGTAGTCTAATACGGAGGGTTGTGTGTTTGTGTCCGACGATCCTCGTATAGCACTGTGCCCCGCTACAATGCTCCAGAACCCTTTTTACACGCTAAACCATGTGCCGTTTAAATTACACGGTTTACTTAATGTTTGCGGTTTCTTTACATTTTATTTTATTTTCAGCAAACACACACAAATCCTCACCAACATCTTTTGCTGATATATATCAAAAACAAGAGAAGCAGCCAGTTATAAATGTGTCTGGTTCCATTAAAGGACAGTCCAGTCCAGAAATACCAAGAAACTCATCCATAAAAAAAAAGAGAAAGAGCAACCACAGATGCACATCTAAAGCTTATTGGCCTTGTCAATGAGACGCATCTGGTCTCAGTACACTCAATATGCAGCAGGTTTATATATTCATTTTCTTCAGTCCAAAAGTTATTTCCATGCACAAATTGTTAATGCAAAAACAGACCAAACCAATACATCTGACATCACCTTTCTACAGGAAATAAAATACATAGAAATGTTTTGCATAAGGAACCCTCAAGAAGATATCTAGTTATTAAGGAGCGATAGTGAAGTCAGTTACATGTTAAAGACTACAGATGTCCTATTTACATTACATTCTTCTGAATTATTAGACTTAATAACTGCCAACATGTGTTTGCAGTGTAAATATAAATGCATAAAGAGTTGAACTTAATTAATAAATATATATACAAAAATATATAGTCAAACACACACATACATACATAAATAAATATACACATTTTCACTGTGGGTATACATTGCCTTATTTGCATTGTTGTGAAGACTTGGAGATGGACTAGAGTATCCTTAGTCCTACTGAAGGTACTGGCACTTACACTTGTCAAGTTTCAACTGGAGAATCTAAATGATTCCCTGCCTTCATCTCGTATTTGCAAAGGAAGATGAACAAGATGCCTGCCAATAGCCCCTTTCTTGTCGCTCTTTTGAAGGATTTAAGGATAAAACCCTATTTTACAGCCCTGACCATGTCCCACTTTCTCTGGTTCCTGCTTTCTCTCAGCGTACAACAGAAAGATCAGATCCAGCAGTACTACAGAATATATGTGTGTATAGAGCATTATGCCCATATGTACAGAATGTACACATTGTACTGCATGGCGGTAACTCGACCCAATAGTGCATAATATGTATCCGTCTTGGGCTATTTGAAATCTTGGTAGGTATGCAATACATAAATGGATATGGAAGGTTCCTGGATGCTAATATGTATATAATATCTATGGGTATCTATTTATGTACTTTATTGTATTAAGAAGTGCATATAAGCTCTGTTTGTTCTACCTACAATCAAACAAATAGTCCCTGTAAGGGCCTGCCCACTGCAGCGTATGCAGACACATTCTGTAGGCCTGGATGTGCAAAATTGTGTCCTAGCCTATCAGGGACCACGTCTCAGCTGTATGTTGTAGAATGTTGCTGAGAGATGGTAACGGATTGGTTAGCATGAGACCACAGAGTCTGTGTCTGCTCACGCTGAAGTGGGCAGACCCATACAGGGACTATTTATTTGTTTTACTGCCTAAAACCGATAAGCACTTCTTATTCAAATAAAGCACATAAAAGTAAATAGATACACAAGGATATCATATACCTAGTAAAATCCAGGAAACTTCCATATCCCTTAAAAAAACTAAAAGTCTGATTTTTATTTATTTTTTTACTTTTTGTTGAGTTCTTCACACAAGTATATTGAAAATACAAGGCTAGAATGGTAATGTAAGTAAGTTTAGCTGGATAAACCACGTATGACATCAGTATATGATAAACCCGACATGAACATACTGTATGTGAAGATGGAGATTCTTACCTTGATACCAAGAACGCCGGGTCTGTTATTACTTCAGGTCCCACACGGATATCTGGAGAGCTCAGTTAAGAAGATTAACACAAAGTGAGAATCCAGATGACGCGATCTGCATTATTGAATATAAAGAAGAAAGTATGATGACTTCACCACCATACCTGGAAGAAACCCAAAACTTAAAGAAACTCAATATCTCCGAGCCTGACATTTATTGGAGATGTGGGCAATGATATTAAAATCTGACATGAAGCAGCAATTGCAAATACACATACTAGCGCAGGCTATCGTCTTAAACATTTTAATTACAGTAAAGCAACTCTGTGCAAAAAGAATAAACTCAGATTTCATTTATTTTGAATTAAAACGTAATATAGTGTTTTCTATGCCGATAAAATCAGCTTGTATAAACTGCACCATCATGCACGGTTATTTAAACAGAGATTTTGACAGCTGATAAGAAACAGTGAGCCTATCCAAAAGATACCAGTTGGGTTATAAATTCAAAATATAGATAAATATAACAATTTTTGTTATTGAAACAGTACCTGGAACGCAAGATAAATAAAATAGGAATGTATTTTACTGCCATCCCGAAAACAATCCTGCAATCATAGACTACATATATATTGGCCTTTTTGGGAATCTGGCACAGTCATGGTGTATGAGCCAACTGGCCCCATGAACTCATCTCAATATTTTTGACCCAGGGCCAACTGCCTACCTTCTATTGTTCATGGGGTCTGACTTTGAGACCCTGAACAGGATGACACTATATGTGGCACTATAAAACACTATAAAATGTGATCTAGTTTTGCCAGGCTACATTTAACTGCAGATAGAAGGACTGGTAACTAACTCCATTATCTATACCAAGATAACCTTATGGCTAAGCACAACCCGAGACATAATGATAGATGTGCCGGGCGCAATGCTGTCCATAAGGTCATAGAGAGTTGGACATGACTGAACAACCAAACAATAACATTCATCAGTAACCTATATGTCTGACTAATAATAGTGGTGGGATTAGTGTTAGGAGATCCTCATACCTCTTTGTTCCTGCGGACCAGCATCAGTTCCAGAACCCTTTGTTGTGAACCACTGATACAGAGTAGGTGGATTGTACATATTACAGCTTTAGTGAGCATTTAGCACTAGATATATATATATATATATATATATATATATATATATATATATATATATATATATATTATATATAAGGAGAGAGGCATTATTGTACATGAAGGGTCCTGAGAGGGAGGGAAGAGAGGAGGCAGAGAGAGACTGAGGGGGAGAGGGAGAGAGGAGAAAGAGAGATTAGCAGAGGTAATTTGACAGAGACGTAGGTAAAAGGACAATTGAATATTGAAGGGATATTTGAAGATAAAGATATAAAGGACAGTTAAACAATTGATAAATTATTATTATTAAACGGCAAATGTAATGGTACAGATTTAATAACTTTTTAGTAGTAAATATCTGTATAACCAAATATATATATATATATATATATATATATATATATATATATATATATATATATATATATATATATATATATATATATATCCTGTGACAAGCTCAAGACATTTTCGTGATAAGACTAATGTACAGTACACTATTGTAAATATTAACTCTGCTGTACGCCAAGACAAGACAAACATGTTCTAAAGGAAATAAAGTAATCTCCTGATTTATGTTTAAGATGCTGGACCATCCCCCACAGCAGTTTAATAGGATTCCTGGACCATGACTTCTCAAGTGTTGAGTAAATTAACTCTGACCTACGACTACACCGAAACCTCTCTGGTTGCGCATATACATTTATTAAACTATTATTAATAGGGGGCAGAAAAAGCTACATTTTCGCTTGGAAGGTTTCCTAAAATATTTTGCTAGAAATATGAGCAGATTGTCTTGAAATCCAACATTGTATTATGTAATAAAATGGAGGAACTGTCGCGTAACCTCTAACCTGTGTTACTTTGTATGGTAATTAAATATAGCTGGTTTTCCCTATAGAAGTAATCTAGAAGAGCAAAGGACACAGCAAAGGTTCCAAATATGGTTTAATAATAATACCAAAGTAATTAAACTGAATGCCATCTCAAAAAAACATTTTCTTGCAATAAAACTACAACAACGTTTTATTTTTGTCTATCAATAACCCTTTGTAATTGGCCTCATCTTTGTGAATGCAGAGAGTAGTTAGGAAGTACAGGCAGACCCTAAAGACAAACAATTGTATTGCAAGAAAATGCATTTTAAAGAATATCCAAATGATAAAATATTTACGACATATTATATTCAATTATATGCAGTGCTGGCATTTTTATTGTTATCCTATAAAAACCTTTGTATCGGTCATGACAACTTTAAAGTGACATATAATACCCCTGTGCATCTATATACTTTGCTTTATTAAGAAGTGATTATAAGCTCTGTATTTACTGCCTGGATAAGACTGAAATAGACAACGTCCCTTCCCCTCACTGGCCCAGAAGCAGGCCCCTTGCATCATTCACTGCTACAATAGCTCCTCTCTCACACACACCTCCCACCTATGTATCATGGATCTCTCCAGGGACCCGCAGAATCATCAAAATGTATTTTTTTCTAATTAAGAGCAAGCTGTAGGACTCTTTCTTTCTTAATTATGAATCAGATATATATATTTTTTTATACTGTACTGTGGCCCTTTAATGGATATCTCCCAGCGCTTCACACATTCTGGTTTTCCCAGGGATCGACGGCTTGTCCCCAACAAACTTTAGTTTCCTGTTTACCACAAAACACACCAAGGACACCAGCGTTCCCACCAGGGCAGCGTCCAGTCATCAGGCAGAGAGATATGAATATTAAACAGGACGTGCCGCGTATTTACATTCCCGGGGGGTGATGAAGATTCTTTGTAAGCGTGAAAAACTCATCCCGACACAAACCAAACCATCGACAGGCTCAACCACCTGAAATCGCTCCCAAATCCAGATCGCTCTCAAAATCAAGTTTATTTATTTTTTTAGGATATTCTTACAAACTGACAATACATTGTATTAGCCATTATTTTTAAAGTAAATAATTCCAAAGAAATTCCGTATGTTGCTGCAACTTTCAGTGCAATGGGAGTGGGGAAAGAAAATATTGTATTGGAAATCTGCTAAAGCTGGGTGTGGCTTTAGGTCATAGCTGTGCATAATGTTAGCTCTGCTGAGAGAAAACACAAAGAAAGGGACAGTTTCAAGAAACCAAGAATATATCAATTTAGGACTCCTTACAAGTAACTGAAGTGTACGTTTTATACCACAGTTACATAGAGAACAATACATTGCCTAAAGAGTCTAATCTCCATTTTCTAAACTTTAGATCGCCCATGTTCATTTGCAAAAAATAAATAAAAAAAATGTTTGGAGATTAATACAGGCAAGATGACATCTTAGGTAAATGCATTATGCCGTCTTAAGATTTACACTTACATTTACCTAAATACGTTTTTTTTCTGATCTATTACCCTAATTCCTGCCATGTCTCTAACTCTGCATGCGCTCAGTAGTTTGGTATCAGATGAGATTTGTACGGCTGATAAAACCGGTCTCAGGGAAATGATCAGAAAACAATTCTTCAGATCTGTACAAAACTCGAGTCACCTCTCAGATAAGAAGACTTCATATGGAAGATTTTCAAGTGCATTTTTATATACCGTAATAAAAATGCGACTGCTGGTGTTTAAAGGCTTTCATTACTGCAGGATTCTAATTAAGGGCAGCTTTGTGGTAGAATCCCAACCCTTGAGTCTAAGAATCACCACTGGTGCAAATGTAAATATACAAATGGATATTACTCATAAGCCATTCATTTCTAATAGTATAACGGACACAATCAGAGAAGTTAAGGGAAAAGGAGAAAGAGAGACAGCCAGGGTGGAGGCAGGGGGGAGAAGAGACGCAGCCAGGGTGGGGAGGGGGAAGAGAAGAGAGACAGCCAGGGTGGGGAGGGGGAAGAGAAGAGAGACAGCCAGGGTGGGGAGGGGGAAGAGAAGAGAGACAGCCAGGGTGGGGAGGGGGAAGAGAAGAGAGACAGCCAGGGTGGGGAGGGGGAAGAGAAGAGAGACAGCCAGGGTGGGGAGGGGGAAGAGAAGAGAGACAGCCAGGGTGGGGAGGGGGAAGAGAAGAAAGACAGCCAGGGTGGGGAGGGGAAGGAGTAGAGAGACAAACAGGGTGCAGGAGGAAGAGAAGAGAGACAAACAGGGTGCAGGAGGAAGAGAAGAGAGACAAACAGGGTGCAGGAGGAAGAGAGACAAACAGGGTGCAGGAGAAGAGAGACAAACAGGGTGCAGGAGAAGAGAGACAAACAGGGTGCAGGAGAAGAGAGACATACAGGGTGCAGGAGAAGAGAGACAAACAGGGTGGAGGGGATGAAGGAGAAGAGAGACAGTCAGGGTGGAGGCAGGGGGGAGAAGAGAGACAGCCAGGATGGAGGCAGGGGGGAGAAGAGAGACAGCCAGGGTGGGGAGGGGGAAGAGAAGAGGAGACAGCCAGGGTGGGGAGGGGGAAGAGAAGAGAGACAGCCAGGGTGGGGAGGGGGAAGAGAAGAGAGACAGCCAGGGTGGGGAGGGGGAAGAGAAGAGAGACAGCCAGGGTGCAGGAGGAAGAGAAGAGAGACAAACAGGGTGCAGGAGGAAGAGAAGAGAGACAAACAGGGTGCAGGAGGAAGAGAAGAGAGACAAACAGGGTGCAGGAGGAAGAGAAGAGAGACAAACAGGGTGCAGGAGGAAGAGAAGAGAGACAAACAGGGTGCAGGAGAAGAGAGACAAACAGGGTGCAGGAGAAGAGAGACAAACAGGGTGGAGGGGATGAAGGAGAAGAGATACAGCCAGAGCAGAGGGGTGAAAGAGAAGAGATGCAGTCCGCTGGGGGAGAGAAAAGAGGTGGGAAAAGAGAACCCAGACAGCATATGTGAGCACATAAGTGACAGTTGGGTGAGAGAGGGAAAAGAGACAGCCAGGGAAAAAAGCAGGGAGAAACAGACAAAAATATTCACTGTAAGTATTAGACCGTCAACAAGTGGAAAAAGAGGAGAAAATGGATTGGAAGAAGAAAAAGGCAACCATGGAAATGAGAGAGATAGAGAACTTTAGAAAAAGAGGAACTGAGGGACATCATTATTTAGGACTTCTATAACAAATCGCTTAGAGACAAGAGGGTATACAACAGTGAGATGAAAAAAATATGGAAAAATAACCCACCCCTGCACTGATGAAAGAGTCAGATGACAGGGGCCCTCAAATTTAATCTATTAGCCCTAGAACTGGAGTGTTATTTTCTGTCATATTCAATTCTCTTTTTGTAAAATCCTTTCTTTTAATGGCAGGCAATGGAGCGTCAAAGACGATTACCCTACAAGGCAGACACAAAGCACATTCATTCTCGTTATCAAAATATTGATAATCCCTTTATCCCTCTGATGCCAGAGCGGCCTATACTCTGCAAGACAGATGGAGTCATATTTTTTTTATTTTTTTTTAAATAGAAAGTTCTCAGAAAACGGACGAAGTGTTCGACAAATTTGGGAAAATAACTAGGACACTTGCTCCTCGTTTTATGAGGATTTTGCAGAGGATTAATAAGAGCACTGTATGATTTAAATTTGTATATATATATATATATATATATATATATATATATATATATATATATATATATATATATATATATAGTAAATAAAAAGTACATCTGTGTTCACACCTGAATGTCTAAAGCAAGTTAAAAAAACCTGCTTCCAGCTCAGAGTTCCGAGAAAAACAGTTATTACACTGTATTCTGGGAAGTTGAGCTGGGACACTCAAATATGGCCACAAATTCCTCGCTCTTCATTCCGTAGCCATCAATAAACATGGCTTCCTTTAAGCTTATGCATGCTGTATTACACAGCTTTAATGCAAAGCCAAGGTTGGAATAAACACAGGCTGAGTATCCAATCCATGTACAGCTGTTTCAAGCTTACTGGCTATCATCAGCATGGAGCGGGATCTCAGCCTGTGTTGTGGAAATTATGAGTAGGTAGTTCACCACAACAATCATTTATAATATGGTGGGCAAAAGAGCGATAGAAGTATATATATGTAGCACATACCAAAAGCTTACTTGATATAACAATTTCTTCCTCCTCCCCTACCGCTCCCTCCACGGTTCACTTAACAAATACACACCTCAGGTTCCAAGCCAAATGCTGAAGAAAGCCAGGAAGGAGCTTTTTGGTGTAAATTAAATTATGGTGTAAAGTGCCATAAAACTAATTATATTTGTGATTTAATTTCTTAGTGTATTTCAATTTTTTTCTGGAAGCCAAAGTCACTATGGAGTCTAGATTTAAAGGTATATGGCGGTCTGTGTGATCACCTTTGTGTGCGTCTGTCTGATTGGGCGTCACATATCAAATCATTTTATTGGTGAAATCTGTATATTTGTAATTCAAAGTACATTAGAAATCTCTTGTGTGAGCTCCACCTCCTATGTAGGCAGAGCATCCTAACCAATGAGATGTGCAGAGTTGTGTCCTAGCCAATCAGATGTCCGTATCACAACTACAGCTTTGTCTCAGCCAGTGAGAGGGAAATAGATACATTGCGGTTCTTGCCTCCGATTCGCCACAACCAATTATGAATTTTATGCTAATTTAGCTTAAGTTGATAGTGAGAAGGAAGGCAACTAAAAATCTAAGACATTTTGCAAACTGCTACTAATTCTTAATCTATAAATATTATATATAAATACAATAAATATAATAATGTCCAATAAACTTCCATATATCTTTATTCATGTTAGTATAAACTTTTTATTGTCAAATAAATATCTGTATTGATACAATTTATTGTATAACTATTTTAAACCCTTTTGGCAATTTATAACTACTCTGAATAATTTTACATAAGTATTCAAGATGGTCTTAACGTAATAGTAATATAATTTAGAATTTGGAGTAAGGAGTTGGCCAAGATCCTACTTCCAGTGAGAATACTCCACATAACAGAATGTTCTGGAAGGAGCCTGCCCATATACATCATTGTAGTTTTCTGTTTATTCGGCGCTGTGTAAGGTATCGCTCAGGAATGCTCGGGATTGTTACATTATATCACTGTGATTCAGCCATTTTTCATTACACCAATCTGTGCAGGCTATAATTAAAGGTATAAATCTGCCCATCCCTGTACAGACGGACACTTTACTCGAGTACTTGCCCTTTACAACATACACCAGCTGTCAGGCAGATTAGAAATGGCTATCCCAGGTGTTGCTGGCCCTATCTAGGTCCATATCTTTACAGACCACCTGCCCGTCAGCCATAAAACAATATAATGTCAACATCATTGCATACAAACCAGCTACGGTAAATAAATGGATTTTTTTTTAGACGTCTCAGAATAATTTAGCATAAAGTCATTCCATTGCAGTTTGGAAATCTGGATGTAATGGGGTAAATTAATCCTATTATTACACTACTGCCAATTTCCCATTACTGTGATAAACCCAACTTTTCAGCCAATCACAAGTGACATCCTGGGATGTGTTTTCCCCCCATGTATGATTTCTGTGTCGGAGGAGTTCGCAAAAGCATCCAGATGTAGAATAAATAATTAAAGCATGCAGAAGTTTCCTGGATTATGAATGCATCCGATATAGGAGAGTGCAGCAAGAAAACAAAACAGAATTAGTTGTGGCCAATCACAGGCAGCTACAACAATGTATCGGTTTCCCTCTCATTGGTGGAGAAAAAGCTCCTCTGGGGGCGGCCTTGATACGGTCAGCTGATTGGCTACGACACAGCTGTGTTTGTGTGGTGAATGTTTGCGTGGCGCGCGTTGACCGATGTTGATTTTATTTTTAAAGTCCCGCGTGCCTGGCGTTGTTTGTTTAAGTGTCCCAACAGCATAACGTCATATAATATCTAATGAATTAAATTCTGTATTTATTAATTTTTTTCTTCCTAAATACAATTTGCCCATTATCAAGTAAATTTATTTAAAACTGCATTTTATAGGTGGTTAATGTCCCTTTAAGTAAATATGAGCTATATCAGACTGTTAAGAAAACAGGTCATGCTAGACGTCCAGTGCCAGAAAAGCATGTCACAGACAGCTGTTTAGTCCTACAGGGATTCGATCGCTCAAGATATCTTTCACACCGCCCCAGCCAGAATTCGTCAACCCAACTTAACTCAGAATTTCCTAATCAGACATTTTTAGTGTAACCACCTCCAGGCTTTATTTCTCCAAGGAATCTTTAAAAACATCTAAAAATAGATGAACCAATGTAAAAAAGAAAACAAATTTTAGATGTTGCAAACATACCTTAAAGATGTGCCACAAAGAGCATGTGCCTACGTTCTTCCTCCGGCCTATGCAAGTTCTCAGGCAATCATCCCAGGATGTGACCCGAGATTGGCTGAGAAGTCAAGACAACATTCTCACAGTAATGAGGCAGTGGTAGAAATATATACATATGACTTATGCAGACACAGACTCTGTAGGGCTGGATGTGCAGTGTAGCCTATCAGGGACCACATCTTAGAGGTGTTCACTTATTGGGTGGTAGGAGACAACGCACAGCATCTACTACAGAGTCTCTATCATTGTGAACTGCAGAGAGCAGACCCATACAGTGACTGTTTATATAGCTATGATTTTACTGCCTAAAATCACACAAACACTTCTTAATAAAATAAAAGTACATAATAGTAAAGAGATACACAGGGATATTATATGCCTGGTAAAATACAGAAACCTTCCATTTAAGACAGTTTTGCTTTATTTATTCTATGTTTAGATGTTTTTGCTAATGTAGACATAGAAATCATACAGAAAAAAAACATCCCAGGATGTCGCTTGTGATTGGCTAAAAAAGTTGGGACTATAACAGTGATGTGATATTGCCAGGGGTATGAAAGCAGTATATCTATTACACAAGTATTTTAAAGCTTTCTTGTTTTAGTTTCTTTTGTTTAGTGGTTCTATATTTTAGATGGTTTTGTTGATTCCACAGAGAGAGAGATAAAAATAGTACAGCGTCTCTAAGATAACCCCACATTATGTTATTGTATGGTACAAATTATCTTCTAGTTCAAGAACATTTACATTTCTTCTGTATTCTTATGGTTTGTGGGCGGATTCTTTGTGTCCACATAATTATAATTTAGCAGATTTTTGTGACGTGTTCCTCAGCTCTGTCTCAGTATAACAGACTCAAACTCCCTAAAGCTCTTCAATTTCCTTTTGGGAGAGTTATTTGTGACTTTGTCTTATTTATGTACAATCCTGAATATCTGGTGACCGCAGATCTGTATAAATTATATTATCTTTACTACAGCAGGAAACACACAAGCAGCTCTGGGTAATGTCACTGTCAGGAGGAAGTGAATGTAGCAATACTAAAAGATCTGCATTTACTGTACTTGAACTTTCAAGAAAAAGTGATAAGTAAAACTAAATAAACCGGAGGGTGTAACGGACTCTAATAGCAACGGGATACGGAACACACTGGGTTTTAGGAGTTTAATTGTGGTTTCAAAACTATATTAAAATATAACATTGTAAGATTTTACACAAAGCAGACCATGCAGTAAAAAATGTTATGAGAGAGAGAGAGAGAGAGAGAGAGAGAGAGAGAGAGAGAGAGAGAGACAGGAGAGCAAAAAAAAAGACAAGAGAGCGGGAAAAAAAAGACAAGAGAGAGAGCGAGCGAGAAAAAAGAAAGAAGAGAGAAAAAAAAGACGAGAGAGAGCGTGAGAAAAAAAAAAAAGACAGGAGAGAGCGAAAGCGAGAGAGAGAGCGAGCAAGAGACAGAGAGAGAATAAGACAGGAGAGAGAGAAAAAGACAGGAGAGAGAAAAAGGACAGGATAGAGAGAGAGAGAAAAAAGACAGGAGAGAGAGAGAGAGAGAGAGAGAGAGAGAGAGAAAAAGACAGGAGAGAGAGAGAGAAAAAAAGACAGGAGAGAGAGAGAGAAAAAAGACAGGAGAGGAGAGAGAAAAAAAGACAGGAGAGGAGAGAGAAAAAAAAGACATGAGAGAGAGAGAGAAAAAAAAAAAGACATGAGAGAGAGAGAGAAAAAAAAAAAGACAGGAGAGAGAGAGAGAAAAAAGACAGGAGAGGAGAGAGAAAAAAAGACAGGAGAGGAGAGAGAAAAAAAAGACAGTAGAGAGAGAGAGAGAGAAAAAAAAGACATGAGAGAGAGAGAGAAGAAAAAAAAAGACAGGAAAGAGAGAGAGAGAAAAAAAGACAGGAGAGGAGAGAGAAAAAAAGACAGTAGAGGAGAGAGAAAAAAGACAAGAGAGAGAAAAAAGACAAGAGAGAGAAAAAAGACAAGAGAGAGAAAAAAGACAAGAGAGAGAAAAAAGACAAGAGAGAGAGAAAAGACAGGAGAGAGAAAAAAGACAGGAGAGAGAAAAAAAAGACAGGAGAGAGAAAAAAAAGGACAGGAGAGAGAAGAGAGCAAGCGACAGAAAGACAAAGGCAGTGCAAGAGGGAGAGACAAGAAAAAGAGGTAGCAAGAGAGCAGAGAGAGACAAGAGGCATTAGAGGTAGAGAGAGGTGAGAGCAACAGAGACAAAGACAATCCACGAGAGGAGAGACAGGAAAAACTGAGAAAAATAGCCTTTGGCTCTCATTGCAAGCCTCTCCCGCTGCTCATCGCGAGCCCCTAAGTACTGCGCCACTGGCGAGCCTCGCTTTGTGAGGCTCACAGTTCGACTGCGCTGCTGGCTCACCTCGCAAGGGACGCAACTGGGTTACCAACATCACAAACGTCACCAACATCGCAAGATCAACAGAATATATATATATATATATATATATATATATATATATATATATATATATATATATATAGAGAGAGAGAGAGATAGATAGATAGAGAGACCTTTAACTCTCCATACATAGCATCACTGTATAAAAGTGAGAGAGGGATGGGGATAAGAATCAGGTTTCCAGAAGATAAGCAGAGGTTAACACTGGGTAGCTCAAGCATACTTCATTTGCTATATTTTGGGGGGGATCCCAGCTCCGTAACATGTCTCCCCTCACTCTGCTTCCTTCATATAAAATTATCTCCAACCAATATAAATGATTTAAGGAAGCAGAGAGCGCTATGTTTTTTTCATGGCCTTATTTATAGACTAGGAGTTCTGCTTTCACAGGGTGCTCAGGGCTGGCTGTATCCTGAATTTATCAGCTGGGTCAGGCCGGTGGCCACAAGATCATTTATGTGAGAGTCCCCTTGACTTAAGAGGAGAGGCTGTGAACTCCAAGCTGGAAGATTAACAAATGGCTAATGATTTGAGGATCAGGTTACATCCTCCCTTCCGGTAATCTAACTCTAGGTACAGCCTGTCGTCCAAAATTCAGTTATATGATCCCGGGTTCTGTCCATGTTTATACAGGAGCATGAGTAAGTACGTGTGTGTGTGTATAATATATATATATATATATATATATATATATATATATATATATATATATATATATATATATATAAACTGGGCGGAGACAAATGAGCACACAGTGCATTTTCACTCCTTAGTCCAATACCACTTTACACGTGACTCCTTTTAGGCATATGCTCACTGCATCACAATGCTTTAGGCATTGCATGGGATGGATTATACACGAGTTAGGAGACCTACCCACAGAGCTGTTTTGATCTTAATGGATTTCATCAGTGTGGGGCTCCTAACTTGTGTATAATCCATCCTATGCCATGCCATACTTCAAAGCTGTGTAATATAGTAAGCATTTGCCTAAAAAGAGCCAGGAATAGAGTGGTCTTGGATCAATGACTGATAAAGCATAGTGCGTAAGATAAGAGAAATTAGCAAAAGTTGACAGACTGTTACAAATGGCAAATGTCCGACTCCTTTTATGTATGAAAAGGCATTTTTTAATTATTACGTACATGATATTTGCTATTTTTTTTAATTATGCTATAATTGAAATGTCCGCTGTGTTACTTTATGATAATAAGCTCAAAACACAGAACGAATAGCCAACAGAGCCATGTTATCTGCACACTCAGTGAGACACAATATCCTTTAAAGCACAGAGCGAGAAGAGAGTTCTCTTTTGGATATTATGAGCCACAATATCCAAGAGAAAACTCTTCTACCACAACACCCAATGAGTGATCAATATTTGTGTTTCTCCCTCAAAAATTCCAACGTTCTCCACTGCTGATCATTTAGATTTGAAACACTCAGTACGGTGACTCTGAGCCCACATCCACTGTATTTATCTTCCACATTTATTATTTTTACTAGATTTTCCTTCTTCCTCTTTCTAGTTGCACAATATAAAAAACTATATAAATAAAATAAGAAAATATAAAACTAACAAAACTGTATGTGCGTGTATAAATCATCTAATAT
Organism: Discoglossus pictus; assembly: GCA_027410445.1. Classification (NCBI taxonomy): domain Eukaryota; kingdom Metazoa; phylum Chordata; class Amphibia; order Anura; family Alytidae; genus Discoglossus; species Discoglossus pictus. The sequence goes on along the minus strand of CM050170.1, from coordinate 141,082,789 downwards.
CCCAAATAGCCGCCGTGTTGATCACGGAAAGCAGCTAGACAGTGTAGTAGGGAGTCAATAAGATGCTGGAAGGATGGCAAGGGTATCTGGAGCCATGCAGTGCATCCAACAGCTGCTGAAGAGTGTATGGTGGAGGATCCATACAGTGAGCTTGGTGATCGAGGTGGTCCCACAGGTGCTCTATGGGGTTCAAGTCCGGAAATCTGGAGGGCAGGGAAGTCCTTGGAAGTCTTTGTCGTGCTCCTCCAACCACTCCCGGACAATTCTGGCCATATGACGACATGTTGCATTGTCCTACTGGAAGATCCCATCCGCTCCAGGGAAGACAGTCAACATGTATGGATATACTTGATCTGCAAGGAAATATAGAAAATCCAAATCGGTGGAGAGTGCTTTTGGAGGTGTGAGTGGACCCAGACAATGCCAAGAAAACATTTTTCCCAGACCATAATGTTGCCGCCACCAGCTTGTGCTCTTCCAAGTTGCAGACTATTTGTTCTCGGAGGTTTCTCGCCCAACACGCCAACGTCTGTCCAGTCGAAAAAAAAATGTGACTCATCAGAGAAGGCAACCCTTTGCCAATCAAAAGACTTTCAATGTTGGTATTGTCGTGCAAACTGAAGCCATTTCTGCCAATGAACTCTTATTAGTATGGGTGCAGTGACCAGCCGTTTGCTTCTGAGCCCTATACACAACAGGTTTTGCTGTATTGTCATTTTAGAAACAAGTCTGGTAGCTCCCTGGTTCGCTCTGACGGTTAGTTGCCCAACTGTAGTGTGTTGGTTGGCCCTCACGCACCTTCGCAGCTAATGTTCACCTCTGAAATCAGTGGCACGTGGTGCTCCGTAGTTTCCACGACAGTTATTTGAAATGGTTCTGTTTGTCCAGTCATGGTACACTTTAACCAGAAAAACATGCGAACAGTTCACAAACCGCAATGTTTCAGAAATACCACCCTTGGACCAAACGCCAATGATCATCCCCTTTCAAAGTTGGATAAATCGCACATTGTACCTATGAAAGCGATGGTTGGTATGCTTGCAGAATGTGTGTGAGTAAAAAGGTACCCATCACTGCAGCTAACCCAAATATAAAAGATCTAATTTGTAACCAATTTAAAAATCCTTTTCTAGTAAAGATTGCTATACATCCCATTGTATGACAGCTCTTGATACAGCACATGCCAGTATAAAAATCAAAGGCTTTGGTGTGGATTTGCCTGCTCAATGCTCAATTTAAACAGAACCTTTGGCTCTCTGGATTGGCGTCCTTCAGAGTTTCCAGACCCACACTAAGCTCATTCTGTACCAGAGATAGATTTTAAAAACTGGCTCTCTATTCATGTTATTAAAAAGCTCAGCCCTGCAATGGTGAACTTTACAGCAAATAATGTCAGGTCTTCCTTTCACAACTTCAAAGGCTGGATACTTGGAGATAAACCAGTAACATACTTATTTTTTTTTCTTAATGAAAAGCATTCACATTCATGGAAAAAATTGAGCTGCTAATGAGGAAGGCTTTCTTCAAGAAAGACCCCCAGTGCTAATGAACCAGGCTGGCATCCAATAAGTAAAACAGACCCAGCTAATGAGCAAGGTTTCTATTCAGGGTAAAATGCTAAAACATCCGCTCTATGATAAAGAGGTAGAGGCTGAAGAGGAGATCTACCATTTACTGCAAGATAATATCAGTGCTGAGGATGCTGGCTTCAAGCAACCACAAACTCCTACAGCGAAGCATGGCGTTTGTCCAATGAATGAGACACTCCCTGTTTAGACAGCCGGCTTCCAGGGTACGGTCAAAGCATGAAGATTAGATCACCATCTTAAAGGGACAACATAGTCTGATGGTTTTATTATGCTATTTTAAAGAAGTAGAACTGAAAGAGCATTTTAAATTGGAGGAAAAAAAAGTAAATATATAGATTTAAAAAATCTATATACACAACATTTAAAATTATCCTCCGTTTAGGTAACTGCATGAGCACCTCCATTTTTGTCTTCTAATGCACCCCTATTTGTGAGTACATATTTCTTGATGATGGGAACATTGGAGGCCTAAATTAGCTCATTGCTAAACAACGAATTGCTATATTTAATTTTATATCAACTGACTTTGCCTATCTGCTCTCCAAGCAGTAAGGAGTCTTGGAAGCTGAAACATAAGAGTCTTTATAAATGCATTAATGAAGTTGGCTAAAAGTACATATAAATTGATTTAATAGATGGTAAGGTAAAAGATGTTTTCCATTAACGTTTGCCAATTAATTCCAGTACTTTACAACAGAACTCAACAGGAGAGCAACTCTCAGTGAGAAAACCAACCTCACGTCAAGGCTAACTAGCTGTCCAAAATGAAAACATCCGTGAGCAGTCTCCTAAACTTAGATATTGTTTAAAAAAGAAATATGTGGTGGTGTGTGTTCATAATCAGAGTATTGCAGTATATAGTGATACCTTTCTTATTCATAATACAGCAACGAGCCTTTGAGAGATAAACCTCTCTTTATCAAGTCAAAAAGCAATACTGATAAGAATATGCATATTAGGTTCCTTCTTTTGCAGTGTGACAGAAGATATATGTGACTAATGAGCTGTGCTGTTTCTTGGTCATCTTAATCAGTAGCTATCTATCTATTGAGATAGATAGATAGATAGATAGATAGATAGATAGATAGATAGATAGATAGATAGATAGACACTTGTGCTCAAAAGTTTGCATAGCCTGGCAGAAATTGTGAAATGTTGGCATTTATTTTGCAAATTTGACTGATCAGGCAAAAAAATATATATATTTTGCTGAAGGATAGTGATCATATGAAGCCATTTATTATCACATAGTTGTTTGGCTCCTTTTTTAAATCAGAATGATAACAGAAATCACCCAAATGGCCCTGATCAAAAGTTTACATTCCCTTGAATGTTTCGCCTTGTTACAGACACACAAGGTGACACACACAGTTTAAAAATGGCAATTAAAAGATTTAAAACATTGCCCACACCTGTGGCTTTTTAAATTGCAATTAGTGTCTGTGTATAAATAGTCAATACGTTAGCTCTCACGTGGATGCACTGAGAAGGCTAGATACAGAGTCATGGGGAGCCGAAAAGAACTGTCAAAAAGACCTGCATAACAAGGTAACTGAACTTCATAAAGATGTTAAAGCATATAAAAATATATCCAAAGTCTTAAAAATGCCAGTCAGTACTGTTCAATCACTTATTAAGAAGTGGAAACTCTGGGATCTCTTGATACCAAGCTAAGGTCAAGTAGACCAAGAAAGATTTCAGCCACAACTGCCAGAAGAATTGTTTGGAATACAAAGAAAAGCCCACAGGTAACCTCAGGAGAAATACAGACTGCTGTGGAAAAAGACGGTGTGGTTGTTTCAAGGAGCACAATACGACAATACTTGAACAAAAATGAGCTGCATGGTCGAGATGCCAGAAAGAAGCCTTTACTGCCCCGATGCCACAAAAAAAGCCTGACAACTCCTTTACACGCCTCACAGCTTCTGGCACACTGTAATTTGGAGCGATGAGACCAAAATAGAGCTTTATGGTCACAACCATAAACGATATGTTTGGAGAGGGGTCAACAAGGTGTAGTGGTGAAAAGAATACCATACCCACTGTGAAGCATGATGGTGGCTCACTGATGTTTGGGGGGAGGGGGGGAGCTCTGAAGGCACAGGGAATCTTGTGAAAATTGATGTCAAGATGAATGCAGCATGTAATCAGAAAATAATGGCAGACAATTTGCATTCTTCTGCACGAAGGCTGCGTATGGATGCTCTTGGACTTTCCAGCATGACAATGACCCTAAACACCAGACCAGGTTGACCTTCCAGTGGTTACAGCAGAAAAAGGTGAAGGTTGTGGAGTGGCAATCAGTCTCAAATGTGCAGTTCATGCAAGACGACCAAAGACTTTGAATGACCTGGAGGCATTTTGCCAAGACGATTGGACAGCTATACCACCTGCAAGAATTAGGGCCTCATAGACAACTATTACACAAGACTGCATGCTGTCATTGATGCTAAAGGGGGCAATACACAGTATTAAGAATTAAGGGTATGCAAACTTTTGAACAGGGTCATTTCAATTTTTTTTGTTGCCATGTTTTGTTCCATGATTGTACCATGATTGTACCATTCTGTTATAACCTACAGTTGAATATGAGTACCATAAGAAATAAAAGAAATCTGTTTTGCCTTTTCTTTCAAAATGGTACATATATTACAAATTCAAGGATATGCAAACTTTTGAGCACAACTATATATATATATATATATATATATATATATATATATATATATATATATATATATATATATATATATATATATATATATATAGAGAGAGAGAGAGAGAGAGAGAGAGAGAGAGAGAGAGAGAGAGAGAGAGAGAGAGAGAGAGAGAGAGAGAGAGAGAGAGAGAGAGAGAGAGAGAGAGAGAGAGAGAGAGAGAGAGAGAGAGAGAGAGAGAGAGAGAGAGAGAGAGAGATATGTGGACACCTAAAATTAGTGGATTTCTATATGGGTGTGATACGTGCAAGGTTAAATAAAATTGCCTCCCAGACAATTAGCGTAAGACGGAAAATAGGCATAACTCATACTACACTAGTTGAAACAATAACTATGTCTATATCGCTTTAAAATTTGACTGCGGTATCTGCAGAACTCTCACACTTTGCACAGATGACAATAATTATAAGGTCTGATGTTATTTATATTATATATAGACAGTCTCCTGTACACACTTCAAACCTCCTTTAGGGCCCATTTCCTTATTCTATCCAAGATACAAATTAGAGGCCTCCACTCCTCTTCTCTTGACTATCCCTTGAATGTGATCTTGCCACTAAGGATTCTGGGTAGTGACTTGCCAAATAGTCTCCAAACTTACCATTTCACATTTTTAGAAACATCCTCTTAACTGTCCATGAGAGTTCCTGGAACAGTATTCTTAATCACGTCTACCCACATTTAAAGTGATTATCATTGCGTGTCACTACCCAGAAACCTTAGAGGCAGTGGAATGATTGCTTATTGAGTGATGTGGGTAAAATGTGTTTTCTTGTCTGATAGGTACATGTAAGTGTGCCATAAAAACTGACGAGGACTTGGGATAGCAGTAAACACATTCATCCAAGATCACTTTTTGTCTACACTAACTACAATACAAAAATTTAGATTTTTCAGAGACCTATATAAACACTGCAAGTAAATTTAAACAGACATTAAAAAAAATACAGGAAGTTTTACTGAGCTTCAGATTATATCCACGCTAAGTACAATTCCATCCAAAGTAAATACCAACCAAAATGAAATTACAATATTGAGGTCTCCTTTGTGATATTGCCAAGGACAAAACAGGCCTTGCCCAGACTGACGGAAACCTTAAGAACTGTCAGAAGGACAGAGAGGAGGCCAAGTCAGCAGAAGCAGCTGCAGTTTACGTTGGAGAAAATTTGTAATGTAACAAACCAGACCTTTATGAGCTTTTGAAGATGTGATATGTGATCCTGGTCTGTAAAGTACATTGACCACAGCACTGCTTTAACAGAATGTTGTGCAGGTTTCTCTGGCACAGAATTAATAATACTGCTTTTCTGGAATGGAATTATTAGCACAGCATTTCTGGTCTCCATATTCTTTATACAATATATCCAGAACAAAACTGTTCTTAAAGGGATATGTAAGTTAGCTGGGTTTCAAATATTTCCTAACAAACAGTCACGGATTAGTACAAAAATATGTATTACTAGCGACTTGCCCGTCAAAAATTACGACATAAAAATTTGAAGCCTTGCAATGCTATTTGCCACAATGCAAGGTTCGGCTATGCCGCACAATGAGAGCCTCGCTATGCACTGCTTCTCTCTCTCTCCGTTCCTTCTTTTGTGTCCTCTGCCTCCCTCTTCTCTCCCCTCTCAGCAAGCCTTGCAATGAGCGCCTTCAACATCCATTGCAGGCCTCGCAATGAGCGCCCTTGGCGCCCATTGCAGGCCTCCTGTCACAAATGACGGGATTATATTACATTTCTCTCTCACCCCTGTGTTTCTTTCCCCCCTCTCCCTCCCGTGTCTCTTTGCCCCCCTTTCTCTGCCCTGTGTTTTTTTGTCCCTTATCTCCGTCCCCTGTGTTGTTGAAGCCCTCAAGGCTTGAATCTGAAACCGCAACTGCTCAAAGCCTTGCAGGCTTGAAAAAAAATTAAAAAAAGTTACGGGTTTAACCGCTGCCATTTTTTTCAAACCCGCAACTCGGAAGCCATTAAGAGGCCGCCAAAAGACACCAATTGAATAGCAAATTAGCTTGCAACCTCACTTACGGGCTCCCCGCCTCCCGTAAGGGAGGTTGCAAGCTAATTTGCCATTCAACTGGCGTCTTTTGGCAGCCTCCCAACGGCTTCCAAGTTACGGGCTTGTAAAAAAAATGTTGGCGGTAAAATTTTCAAGCCTGTAACTTGGAAGCCGTTTTGGAACCTCGCCCCCCCCCCCCCCCCCCCCGTCCCCCCTCTAACTTGCAGGCCACACGATGAGCGCCTTTGCTGACTCTAGGATACATTTATTAATGTTTATTTTGGGATTTGTTTCAGGCAAAAATATTTTTTCATACATACGGTACTTATTTTCCTCAATCAGATGCATTCATGAATCATGAAACTTCTTTATACCTTTAAAGCTTGCTCTCCATAATTTGTACTTTTCTTACTGGGTTAAGAAAACAACTTCTCAAGTCCTTTTAAGTCAAGGGTGTTGCCCATCATACTAAGATATTATGTCAGAAAAACACTGTTTTGAAAATCTTGACAATGTGCAGAATGTTTTTACAAAAGTTAAATCAAATATAGAACAATTAATTATATTTGCATTCAATATATTTTGCAGGAAAACTATACAATCAGAACCTCTGGATTAAATTGCAATAATTTTGTAAGAAAATATATCATATAATTAAAACTATACAAAATAACAAGTACTTTATCATTTTGAATGATACCATATTTAGAACGTCCAGTGACTCCATACAACAAGCAGCCCTTTGTAACCATTCCTGTATCCCCGGGATAGTAACCACATTTCCTATACAGTAGTTTCAATTTTAATAACTCTAATAAATTGAACTGTCCTTTTAGACTCACCTTTCATCAACTACCAATCATGCAAGAAGGTTATTTTCCAGCCTGCGTAATTTATATCTATTTCCAGACATGAAAGCCTCTAATAAACCAATCAGGTAGTCGGAGCATACAGTACGGATTAGTAATAACCCTGGCCCGGTGTCCTGGCACCATTATACATACTGCGATTTCATTTTGGATGTCTCGCTAATAATCCAATTCAGGATTGTTTTATGATTATTATTGCAGTCAGTTGTCCAGAACAGCAGAAACTCGCATGGCACTAACTTAACCCTTTACTGTTCAGATTTGTTTTCAACAAAAATTCCAAGGAACCACAAGGACCATTAAAGAGATAGTTTGGGATTTTCTATTTAAAAAACTGGCTATATGTTGTGTTATCCAATGTTTGTAAAGTGAATCTGTCCTAGGAAATTCAATGTTGTTGCTGCTGTATTTATGAGCAAAGTGACAGTGCATAAATATTAATTAGCTGCTTTGATGTGTAAGTTAGGATTATAGTCTGCTTGTCTCTCTTTGTAGTGGTCAGAATAATGTTATCGGGTAGTTCGAACCCTCTCCCAAAATGATCATACTGAGAAGCACATTATTACACCGAGGTGCACATTAGCACACAGGAGTTGTGCAATCAGTACTAAATATTTCAGAAATGATTTACTGTACAGAAAAAAGTAGAGTACTATGTTCCAATTTGCTCATTAAAATTAATGTAACTTCCTTTTGGGTAAACGGAGCCCGTTTAATGATTTAATTTGAATTAAAAAAAAAAAAAACTAAAAAAAAACTGACAATCTGGCAATATGATTGTTGCAAACTCTGTTTCAAGGCATGAATGGTTGTAGCCAATCAGTTTCTTAGACAACAGACCTAGCTAAGCTTTCCCCAGCCTCCAGAATAAAATTTAAAATCATGACCCTAACTTTCAAAGCCCTCAACAATAGTGCACCCCCATACAACTCTGGTTTCATATCCAAATACTCCCCCAGCCGCCCTCTTCGTTCTGCTAATGACCTTCTTCTTTCTACCACTCGTCACCACCTCTCACTCTCGCCTTCAGGACTTTTCTTGTGCTGCCCCTATTCTATAAACTCATTGCCTCGCTCCACCAGTTTATCCTCCCGCCTCAAAACACATTCACAACCTCTTTAAACACACATCTCTTTAAAGAAGTGTATCACCTTCCACCCTAACACACACTCACCTCTCTCTCCCTCCTTTTCCACACACAATACTTTTAGGTTGCAAGTCTGCGAGTTTCAATCCCACAAGGTGCTTTAGGGAAAGCGCTATGGACACTTTGGATTTGAGGCTCAAAGACAGGGCCCTCCTTGCTTTGCTATGTTTAATTTGTATGTATCTTTGTCTTGAACTTATCTCATGAACAGCGCTACAGAACGATAATAATAATAGCAAATCTTGTGCATAGAAATAGGAAATTAAGGGGCGAAGCTTGAAGCCAACACATTGCCAGACTTTTTCTAGATCTTCAAAACAAGTTTTTAATATATCAGTTAGCTTGATATATTAATACAATTCCTTTGTAAAAAAAATGCTGTATATCCTATCAAGAAAATAATACTATATTTTAGTTATATAGTTTACACAATATAAATGAACGGATTCCCTCGGAATTATAAAAAAATATTGCCAATGAAAGGGTCATGGTATAAGGCAGTAATGTTATCCCAGTACCAGTCACCAAACAAGTAAGGTATTACCTACATGAACTCTGCATAACAGGAGGTAGGTTTACTGTCATGCACATACCTAGGCTAAACATACAGCTTGTTTGTAAAATGGTAAGTAACAATTAACACAAAATACAGCACGTCATAATGCTAAGGGATATAACAATTCCCATATAGTTCACTAAAGGGGTTCTATAACCCTATTTATCGCTCTATGGAAGCAGAAAGAAAAATCTAAATTAATCAAGAAACAAATGTAGTTAAATTATAAAAGTACAAAAATAATTAAATACAAAAATACAGTTGAGACAGATTAACTCAATATTCTGTCATCACAATGCTCTGTTGCAAGCAGTTTAGTTAGAAATCAATTTAGGGCTGCCTATAAGATACATTTAATGTGAAACAATCCCTAAGAAAAATGAAAACCTTGAAAGCCCAGGAGCTGAACTACATAAAATATAATGAACATATTAGTATTCACGTTTTTTGTTATATTGTGTAATTATTACATTTTTCTTTTTTTGCTTTAATTTGTCAAATTGGTCAACGGTTGTATTCTCCTGTGGTTTTCTCAATAAAATTAAAAAAATAAAAAAGGATGTAAATTCCACATTAATATAAAATAGTATAAAATTATTAATAGAATTAAAATAGTATAAAATTATTAAATAAATAAAAAAAAGTTGGAAATTCTACATTAATATACAAGAGTATAAAATTATTAAATAAATAAGGATGGAAATTCTACATTAATGTACAATTACTAAAAGAATAAAAATAGTATAAAATTAACAAATAAGAAAATAAAAAAGGATGGAAATTCTACATTAATATACAATAGTATACAATTATTAATAAAATAAAAATAATATAAAATTAATATATAAATAAAAAAGGATGGAAATTCTATATATTATACAATAGTACAAAATTATCAATAGAATATAAATGATTAAATAAATTAAAAAAGGGTGGAAATTCTGCATTTCAGACATTACCCTGCTGCAAACTAAATGCTCACAGTATATTAAAAATAGGCAACAGAGACAAAACATAATAAAGCAAAAATTAAGTAGCTCTGGACAGAAAAAAACATGGTTAGGTTAATAGTTTCAGTGTATATTATAGATATGGTTTTAAAAATAAAAATTTATGTTATTTGTATATCTTTCTAAAAGTGTTTTCCCCCAATATAAGGAGCTTATTTGATTACTTTATTCTAACTTGCAATACAGCTCATTATGAAAATGTGAGGTACTTCTATATGAACCATTAAATAAATGCTTGATAATACTGGCATAATTATAGCAATTTTGGAATTGCAGTCTAAATATCTATTAAAAACAACATATATAGAATGTTCCATCTTGGTATTTGCAATGAACGTATAATGAGCAGTATTGGGGTCAATGTGTATGGGAAATCTGTCTTAGCGCCCGAATCCTTAATCATCATAGTATGATTACCTATAATGAGAACGCTTATTCTGAAACTATTGGGGGCAGCCATCTCAGAAGTGTTATGGTCTACCATACACTTCCTGCGTTTAGTCCCTTTGTTCTCATCACTTATTATGTTAACATTGACTGTTTATTAAAGGAAAACGGTTTTGAATAATTAAACTTGATAATTGTGCAAACTTTTTTTAGAAAGTGGGAAAAAAAACACAACCTTTATACGTAAATATTCTTTACTGTGTGGGTCCCAGCAGAGGCAGAAGGCTTTGCTAAGTAGTTGGGCCATACTGAAATTGACACCACACCTCTTCCCTCTCACTGGCCCAGGAAGCTCAAGAATTGAACTCCAGAAATATAAGCTCTGCACTTCCACCAACACATCATGAACACCTCTAGGGTCCAGCAGCATAACCAAAATCTATAGTTTTCTAATTAAAAACTAAATTAAAGGGATATGGACGATTCTTAGATTTTACTACCTATATACTATACCTGTGTATATATAATATGTATGTACTTGCTGTGCTGTGTCACACATTAATCAATCAGTGACCATCTTTCAAGCAACATTCCTCAATTTGCTGCTGAGACAAGGTCTCTGATAGGCTAGGAGAGACTGCACATCTAGCCCTAAAGAGTATGTGTCTGCATACACTGCAGAGGGCACACCCATACAATGACTATTTGTTTGATTTTAGGCAGTAAAACAGAGCTTATAAGCACTTCTTAATAAAATAAAGTCCATAAAAGTAAATACACAGAGATATTATAAATATAGTAATATTCCATATCCCTTTACTGATTTTGTTTTTAACTACTTATTTAGTCTTAGTCAGACATAAAGCTTTCAAACATAATATATTGATATTTTTTTTTTAAATAAACATATAAAGGGTATAAAAGCTAGACCATTACCCATGTTTAACCCATTTCAGGGTAACAATAGCAAACCAGCAATGGGGCTAGTAATCACATATTTGCACAAGAGTAAAATTTAAAGATAATCAAGGTTTCCAGAAATATCCATCACACCGTAAAAGCTCCTTGAGGTTACTCAAGAGCAGATGGTAATGACTGTCCATTGCTAATGATATGATCCAGCTTTATACCGAGGGCAACCATAGGAATGTGTTTAATCCCAGTGCTAATCCCGCCAACGCGTGGGTGACAGAAGAGGCATTAATGTGGCAGATGACACCCAGCACAGCTTATCATATTATTAATATCATCAAACAACAGTTGGAGTCAGCACTCAATTGTAATCTAAACATAGACTGTGATCTCGAGTGAGGAGTGAAGACTTCTGCGGCTTTAGCAAAAAAAACATCACATGTGACATGTATGTTAAAAGGATCCGGCTGACATGTAATAATGACCATGAACTGTCAGGAATTAGGAAAGGTACTTTTAATGCAAATGTGTCACGCGGCTGACCCTAGTAGGCTTGTTAAGATATAGACACTTATAAATCCATTTAATGTTTCTTTAGATTTGGTTTAAACGTCTGTGTCCCAGGGCAGTGGGATGATCCTACCTTAAGGACACAGCAATTACGTTGTGGGACACTAAAAAGATTAAAGGCAGGTGGTAATTAGGTAATTCTCAAGACTTGAGAGAAAAAGTATGATGAAATGCCCTGCAGCCAATAAGAACATGTCCTCCTTCTTAAAGAAATAGATATCAGTTTTCACCACAGTAGATAATTACCATTAGTGGTCTTGTCACAAACGAATTGTTAATGACCTTCATCTACAATAAAATAATTACACTTTAGTAACAGTATTAAAATAATATTAATATTTATTGCAGGTGCTCTCAACCTTATTGGACTAGTTGCAAGTTGGTCATCTTCCAATGCGGACTGCATCAACATCCAAAGTATTGTTATTTTGCAAAAATGTTTACCCTACTGTATAAAGCCCTGAACAGCATTGCACCCCTTATATCTGTGCTCTTGTCTCAAAATACTCTCCCAACCGCCCTCTTCTCTCTGCTAATAACCTTCCACCTTCCTCCTCTCTTATCACCTCATCTCTCTCCAGCCTTCAGGACTTTTCTCGTGCTGCCCCTACTCCATGGAACTCCTTGTCTCAAGACCTTCAAAAGCTCCTTAAAAACTCATCTGTATAAATAAGCATATCACCTTCATCCTTAAAGCGTGAGTGCGAGTGTCTCACAATCAGTGAATGAAGGGACACAAACCTTGTTCTGGTTATTACAGAAATCTAAAGGAAAGAAGCAGCTCAATTCACAGGCCAAAAAGATACAATGTAATATGTATGCTAATTTTCCCTGGGATTTTCAGCGGGTGTCAACATTGATAGAAAACAGTTTGCAAATGCAAGAAATTCAGTAAACTTTAGGGTAACTATTTAAGTGTTTTTTTTTTTGGTAACAGTACTAATTCCCCCAAAACTGCATACTCTACGGTATAATATCACTCGATATCTACAGTACAACACACAGACACCTCCACTTGCCAGAGCTTATTGTCTCACAGGAGGGTGATCAATACAAGATGTCGGTGTGTATCACACCCAAACCCTTTAAATTGTAAGTTTGCAGGTTTTCAATCTTGTGTCAGTGCTTTAGGGAATATTCTATGTATGTTTGATTTTAAGATCAATAACAGGGCCCTCCAATCCTTTGCAGTGTGTTAATAAGGTTCTCTCCTTGTAATTAACTCCAGTATAGAGCTACGGAATAGGTTGGTGTGTTACAAATAAGATATAATAAACAATCACAATAATACCATGATTACCATCTACTTTTGCATAGGTTTGAATACCGAACATTTAAACTCAGGGGTTGACAAAATGATGTTGTTAAACATGCAAGTAAGCAATAAAGTACCAGTAGAGATGGTTCCCTTGTTCCCAAGCTCTGTTAAGCCCTATTAACTGCAGGTACATTCATTAATAGTCTAGAAGTATGGTTAATGAGGTGGTGTACTAAAGTATATGGAAGCTTTCTGGATTTACTAGGTATAGAATATCCCTGTGTATCTATTTACTTTATAAGCTCTGTTTTACTGCATAAAATCAAAGAAATGGTCCCTGTATGGGTCTGTCCACTGCAGCATATTCAGACACACACTCTGTAGGGCTAGATGTGCAGTGTAATATACTAGCCTATCAGGCACCACGTCTCAGCAGCATGTTACGGAGAGATGGTCACTGGTTGTTTAGTAAAAGACATAGCACAGCAAGTACGAATAAGTCTGTGTTAGTGAAAACAGAGCTTATAAATGCTTCTTAATAAAAGAAAGTACATACAAATAAATAAATACACAGGGATATTATGTACATAATAACATTCAGGAACATTCCATATTCCTTTAAAGCATTTGGCTCCATCTATCCCCCTTTCTTCATGAATGAAGTTATCAGAGACCAGCCCTAGGTCACTGATCTAACGTATGCGATCAGGCAGAACCAGTGGGTATACAGTGAAAGGATACGTCCTTGTTCAATAAACGTGATTGCCGTCTTCAGGTTCTGGGCCATTCTCAGTTTGACTACCATGGTGGGAAGACGCCTCCTGGAGGAATAAGAAGCATTGGGTTATATCACGGATGCCAAAATAATGCTCAAACTCAATTAAAATGGTCACAAAAAAGAAGCAACTTGTAAAATGTGAGGGGAGCTCCAGTAGTGCCCCTCCCCAATCCATTTTTTTTAGTAACTGCATCTCCATTGGTAGAGGAGACACATACCCCGCTAAGCTCAAAGCTGACAGAATATGTTGAAGGTAAGCTTCTATGCACAATTAAATCAAAATTAGGATTTTCTCTAAAAATGCTTTTATGTTCATAGACAACCGTCACTGTTGTTACTTTGCTATATACTAGTTTTTCCTAAACTACAAGTATCTGATATCCGTTCTATTTTTCAAGTCATTAAAAGAACCACTGTAGTTAGTGTATTGCTATATAGTATTTTGAAATGGGGAAAATGTTTAGAAAGTGAAAAAAATAAACACTGCCTTTACAGTTTTATATGTAATTATTCTTTACTACTAATTTCTTTCCTGAGACTGCTTTGTGCAGCTTCTCTCTAAACAGCATGTGCCCTTGTAAACTAAGGAGAAATCCACTAGACACAGTTAATGCACTGGCAGTTGTACATGCCAAATCCTCTGTATTCAAACTCTCCTCCCACCTCAGGAAACTGATCACCTGAAAAACGAAAATGGTAGACTCCGCAGCATGATTGCAGATAAAAATGAATACATTAGAGACTGTATTTATTTATTTATTGTAATCCTATTTACCACAACATCATGGTGGGCAAAAGAGTGAGAGAAACCACCCACTGTACAGAATACAGAAAATAAATATTACCTTTATATTATCATTTGCATTTCTAAAAAAAAAGTAAAAAAAAAGTATTCCTACTCAGAATTCCAAGATATACACTTATTGCATTGCATTCTGGGAATACTGGGCAGGGACATGTAAATGAATCCATAACTATCCTATGCTTTAAAGCTGTGTAATACAGTGAGCCTCCTTCTGGATTGCTACCTTGTAGTGGCGAAGGGGCTTGTGTACTTCAGTGAAGCTGTGAGCTATACCATGTAGGGTCACCCAAGATGGGCAGGTCATATTAGAGAGGTCAGACAAACTGTGGTCCGTTGGAGAAGGAACTGGCAATCCACTCCAGTATCTTTGCCAAGAAAACCTTAAGCACAACCAGACATAAAATGATTCCAAAGTGCAGCAGTCCATAAGGTCACAGGGAGTCGGGCACGACTGAAGGACTGAACAATAGTGAGCATATGCCTAAAAAGAGCCATGTATAAATTGGTATTGAATTACAGAATGAAAATGCATTGTGGGCTCCCAGAGTGCAGTGCCATAACTATGTCTTGGACCTCGGAGCATGTAACACGTGTAACTTATTTACAGACATTCAAATCTTAACACATATTTATTTACTTTTTAAATATTAAAAATAAAGTTCCTATTTTCAAGTGTGGTTATTCAAAATTGATTATTTTACATCTTGACAAAGTGACCCTTTAATTAGCTCAACAACTGGTATGGTGAACACTGTAAAAATAATAACTCTAAATTTCTATACCCCATGGGAAGGCGCACTATATCTCTGCTGCACATCACACTGCCAATGAGTGCGTCCATAGAGCAGTCTGGAGCGCCGCCGCTCCCTGGAGGAATCATTAGCGGGTCTATTTGTTGGTATTCATTCTGTCTACACTGTCCAATTAGCCAAGAATTCCCCAAGTGATTAGAGCGTCAGGATCCTGATGAGATCACAACCAGAACAATGAGACAAATGTATACAGGTGGATACCAAATTAGACTGCAATACATTCCGTTCTTAATTAACCCTATTGATGTTGGATGGAGAGGCCACACAATCAATGGTACCTTGCAGTGTAGTAATTAGTACTCAATCAGGATGTGGTACTGTATGTTTCACCCGTCATAACTAGACAGGGTTGTATACTAAAAAGCCACAGACAAGGTCTCAGTTACTAGAGGATGGTAAAGTATTAAAGGGATGTGGAAGGTTCCCGGATGTTACTAGGTATATATAATATCATTGTGCATTAATTTACCTTTATGTACTTTATTTTATCAACAAGTGCTTATAAGCTCTGTTTTTACTTACGGAAACCTTCCAATTAGTCACTACAAAGTTCCACCCCCTGTAGCTCATGAGGAACTAGAGGTACTAACCAATCACAAACTGTCACTCAGCAGCATTTCAAAACATGCTGTTGAGAAACAGCCTGCGACTGGCTAGCATATGTAGTACCATCTGCTGGGGGCATAGCTTTGTAGGGACTGTATGGAAGGTTTTAGTGAGTAAAACAGAATTTATAAGCTCTGTTTAGATCTGCAAACAAGCACTTAAATTGTTTATTTTATTATTAGAAAAAAACATGTACCTTCCATAACCCTTTAATGGCATCCATTTGCATATGGCTTTTGAGGTATTAGTAGTTTGGCGGATCACACCCCAGAATCCATGCATAAAGGAAGCCATTGACCCACACAGCAATAAATAAATCCTGAGATAATTAGGTATTAAAAAGACCAGTCTGGTGGGTGTCTTGAGCTGTCAAAATGCAGTAAATTCAACGTGTTTTTTTATTGTTATTTCTAGATCAAGCACTTTTTCTATTTTACACTTTTAGAGAAGAAGCCCAAGCTCTATGCATTCAATGTAGCATCACACTTGGAGAAGCAGAAGAAAGAATGGCTCCCATAACTGCTTAAGTAATAAACATACCAATAAAAGAGCACACACAAGAAATATGAGATACCCATGAAACATCTTACCTGCAGAAGGAGGACGCCGAGACGTTCTGACACAACTGAAGACTTTGTTTGGTGGGGATCAGACCCATGGAATACCTGAAACACAAATGTCACCATTATATTACTGCACGTGCACAATGCTAGCTGCTGTTGGTTCCTGTTACTGAGAACCAATATATATCAGCTTCCCAGAATGCAGTGTAATAACTGTTTTTCTTGGAATTCGGAGCTGGAAACAGGTTTCTTTAACTTGCTTTAGACATTCAAATGTGAACACAGATGTACTATTTATATACTGTACAGTGGAGGGCTTCTATCAGTCTTTTGCCCACCATATATTAAATGATTGTTGTGGTGACCTACCTACTCATAAAATCCACAACGCAGGCTGAGATCCCGCCCCACACTGATGATAGCCAGTAAGCTTGAAACAGCTGTACGTGGGTAGGAATCCAAGCTTGGTTTTGCATAAAAGCTGTGTAATGCAGTGGGCATAAGCTTAAAGGAAGCCATGTTTAAAATGGTTATGGATTGAAGAACGAGGCATTTGGGGGCACATCTACATGTCCCTGCTCAGCTTTCCAGAATGCAGTGTAATAACTGTCTTTCTCGGAATTCTGACCAGGAAACATTTTTTTTAAACTGATTTTAGACATTCAAATTTGAACATATATTTATACTAGCGAATTGCCCGTCAAAAAATTACGGCAATAAAATTGTAAGCCAGGCAATGCTGTTTGCCACACAATGCGCTCATTGCAAGCCCCTCCCCCGGTTTACTTTATAGGCCTGTGTAATTTAGGGCCCTACTGCCTTGGGTTAAGTGTTAGTGCCTGCAATGAAATTGTAAGGACGGCAATGCTGGTTGTCATACAATGTGAGGCGTTTGGTCCTTGTGTTACTGTTTGTGTCTTTGTGTATTTTCTAAGTTCTGCTTGCCTGGCATTGCAGAGCCTCGTTTACATCTTGTTTCTGATTTTTTACATTTTTCGGCCGCCATTTTTTTTTTCCCCAACCTCACTCCCAGGCTTCTTGGCTCTCCCCCTGTGCTGTGTGCGAGTGTGTTTTTATATTTTTGTTATTATTTTTCTTGTAAGTCACGTTTTTCGAGTTACGCGCTACGTGCGTCAACTGCTCGCCTCGCAGATGAGCGCCTTTGGTAAGTGTTACTGTTTGCGCCGTTATGTATTTTCTAAGTTCTGCACGCCTGGCTTTGCAGAGACTCATTTTCATCCGTTTTTTGATTTTTTACATTTTTCGTTACCCATTTTTTTCCCTTCTCGCTTAGCTGATTTTCGAGTGACGAAACACGGTAAATAAGGCTTAAAATCGCTTGCAACCTCACGCACAGGCTTCCTAGTTCTCCCCTGTGCTGTATGTGTGTTTATATTTATTTTTATAATTTTTCTTGTTTATGGCGCTTGCTACGTACTTCAACAGCTCGCAGATGAGCACCTTCATTCTGGCCTATGTTCTGAACGGCTGCTTCGCCTCGCATGTGTGACGGCGCCCCTGACTGCAATGAGTGCTTTGGCGCTCATTGCAGCCTACGTGCTGCGCTACGGCTTTGCGAGGCTCGCATGTGTGACTGCGCCTTTGCCGCTCATTGCCGCAACTTCCTTCGCGAGGTGCACAAGCGTGACGACAAATTGCAGTTGGACAACTATTATATGTGATGCTATATATATATATATATATATATATATATATATATATATATATATATATATATATATATACACACACTCATTTACCCACCCAAGGAAATTCTCGAAGAACAGACAAACAAAAGGTATTTAAAACATATGGAAAGACTCCAGTGCTCCCGGTTCCATGTCTGCACTGTAAAGATATAACATCCCTGCCTCGTCTAACAAGCTTGTACTTCATTTAAACCTAATAAATCACTGTTCTGCAATCAGACCGAGCAGGCAACATACGGCCAGGGTTGTTTGA
>CM050170.1:141044251-141059251 GCA_027410445.1 Discoglossus pictus | reverse complement strand
CTCAAACAATCCATGTTAATTCCAGGTTGTGAGGCAACAAAAACGCGAAAAATGCCAAGGAGGGTGAATACTTTTGCAAGGCACTGTTTTATCAACTTGTGTAATCAAAAAATAGCAATGTGTCATGTGCAAGCAAAATTATTACATTGCTGTTTGTGCACACAATAAATAAGGCAGGGTTTGGCAAATCCTGGGAGGTCATAACTTCTTGGGTTTTACATGGATATATAATCCAAACCCTGGCTACGCCACAAAATCTTTGTTTGGCTCCTATTTATCATGGCTGGATCAAAGGTTTGAAAAAAGAATTGCCAACCTCTTAGATAAAACATGTATTTCGCCCACATCCTCAAAACATATCCCCACTTCCTCAATACTAGGTTATAGGGGCAATGACCTCATAGATCATGAAGAGCAGTCAAAATCAAGTGCAGTAGAGGATATATGTTTTCATTGATTCCCCCTTTCACTATATTACAAAGTCATTTAGCTTTTAAAGTCATCAAATGTCCATTTACCTTGGTGCTATATCTAATGGTGAGAAGAAGAAAAAACAGATCCAGTATGGACCATACATTACAGGCCCCTTGTAAATGCCCACAAGTTTCTTCAATACAATAATAATCTTCCTCTTTTTCCTTTGGCATGAGCATGCCTGAAGAAACCAAACGGAAAAAAAAATGCATTTCTGTTGTTGAAATATGCATCCGTTTTAAAGTTTATGAATTTAATGCTAATTTAGCCTGGATTTTCAGGGGAGTTCCTTCTCCAAATTAACTTCTAGAAAACTGAAGACATTTTGCAAAATTTAGGGTAAGTTTATTAAATGTTTATTTGGGGTTTTTCTTCATGCAAAAAATGTTTTCATACACTACCGATTCTCCTCTATCCGATACATTCATCATCTAGGAAACTGACATATACCTTTAATGCTCTGAAAAACTAAAAGCTTCTGCCTGCACTTTGGCTACAACAGTTATGCTCTGCTATGGGCAAATTATAAAAGTAAATAGCAGTCTAACCACATATATAAATTCATGAGTTATAGCCTAGAAAAATGGTGCTTTGTTGAAAACTCCTATAATATCATGCAGTTGAATTATAGCACAAATAAACCATTTTTATGATAACATTATTCAGCCCTTAGCTCACGACTCTCTCAATGCTCTCATTGTATGACTTGTATTTAGGCTGCAGTGCATTTGGATTTGATCGTGCTGCCAATTTCAACAAAGTTTTCTTTAAAGTTGAATTTGACCATATGGAAAAATCCATGAATCCCACAAAATATGCTCCAGGTGTTCTTCATTTTTTATAGATTGTGTGCTTTTTCCATATGCAATTTAAAAACACTCAATTAACTTGCATTCAAGCTCCTTAGGCTTTGTGTTAGTAAAGTGCACACAAGTTCCAACGTATCGTAACAGTGGTAGCATTGAAGGGGTCCCCACGGTCACAGAAAACCCTCATTTGCAAAATAGTGGTAAAACAATATGGTAGAGTCTCTGAAGTCAGTGACCATTCTCACAAAGAGAAATGCTTTCAAAGTTAACAAGATCTGCTTTTTGGGGTCAAGTTAACCTCTACTGAAGGAGCTGATGGGATTATCTAGTTGTGGACAGGAAATTAAAATAGTAGAAGTGAGTTAAGTTTAGAAGGGAACTTTGAATGTATTTATATTGGGATGTAATTGCCAGCTCATCCTGTGATAGGATTAACTCCCACAACCCCAGATGGGCTACTGAGTTAATTCAGGGGGTTGATTGAGATAAATTATTAAATAACCTGCCCTTAACCAGTTATGTCGGGTGAAGCAAATGTTTTGTTGAGTTTGCCTAGAAATGTTCAAAATGTTCCTAATGTCGACACACTGTTCTAAGTTATAAGTTCGGTTTCTTATTTTTCTTGATCCGTATTCTGCATCCTGATGGTCCAGGATTAAAAGACGTTCACCAAGAAGCTTATCTACTCCACGGTCCAAGGGAACATTTCTGGAGCGGAATCAGACTCCCTCCCGTGGGTTGTGACATATGTCCTGTCCACATGGCAAGTTAAGCACTAGGCACTTCCTGCACAGATGATGCAATAGCCCAAACACGATTGGTTGAGAAACCGACTGGTTACCTTTCAATGGTCCTGACAACCAACTTCGAGATCCAGAATATTTGTAACAGGTGACACTCCATATGATCCACTAAATTTTAAATTTAGATTTGCACAGATTTAAATAAAGTACATTTTAACTTCAGATAGATTACTTAACAATCTATCTATATCTATGACTAGTGGTAGAGGTATGTTTAAAGTGTTCAGCTTTGGTCCAGCAGATCAGATCTAATGGATCAGCAGTGGTCCTAAGACTAGCTGTAGAGAACCAACGGCATAGAGTATCATTCCAAGACAAGGGGTGTGTCAGGACTCAAGGGTTTTAATGTTCACAAAAAAATGCTAGACTATGTATAACCAATATTTTGGGTTCTTCATCATGTTCTTCTAGGATTACAGAGATTCACTAAATGCCTTAAGTACACCTGCACGGAGGAGAGTCCATGCAGAACAGAACCTCCTAAGAATATACTGAATTTTGATTGTTTGCCAACGTATATCAGTACCAGGAAGTTGTTATGAACATGTCCATGTGCAAAAGTTGCTTGCAATTTTCAAAAACATAGATTTTCCCTTTTGGTAATATCAATGAAAAGGATATAATACCACTAGAGGACTATCTAAGCTCCTGCCAAATTTGTTTTTTTGTTTATTTGTTGAAAGTGATATGGAAGGTTCCTGGATTTTAGTAGGTATATAAATCTCGCTGTCAACCTAGTTACCTTTTTCTACTTTATTTTATTAAGAAGTGCTTATAAGCTCTGTATAGAAACCTCCCATAGCCCCTTAAGCTGCATACAATATAGATATAAGTCCAAAATGTCTGAATCATTTTTCTCAAACTCTTCTAAAAATATACCATGACACTAATGTCTTATTAAGGTAGATGCATTAAACATCATGACTTCTCCAGTGAGTGTGTGCCAGGGAGGAATGTATGTTAATGTTTAAGCAAATCGTCATCATCACTATGTCTGGTTAATTATTTAGAAAAAGATTAAATATAATAAAAAAAAAAACAACTTGTAAAGGTTGCCTAAAAGATGATTGAAGCAATGATACTCCTTCAATACATAAAAAAGGTAATGAATGCAGAAGTTAGTTTTTACGGATTTAAACAAATTATTTACACAAGTTCTTCATGAGAGATTAAGGTAAATATGTAAGCCATTAGTACGATCTCTGCTACTGGTCTTCTATGGTCTCATTTCCCTCTCGTGCCAAGTACTTGGAATACTAAAATAAAAAAATCCCCATCTGTTTTTCTGATCCGCCACCAATCTCCCGACACCCACCGAACATCACTTATATGAAGAGCTAGAGGATGTATTTCACACTGGAATGAAACCAATGAAGGTGACTCAGAGGTCGATGGAGAATATATTTCAAGCAGCTATCAGACATCACCCTCCCTTATAACACCTGCTTTCCACATTAGGTTGGTTTCTCAATGTCTGCAGAACTGGTTATTCTAGAAATGGAAGTTGTCTCGTCATTTAATAGTTTCAGGTGAAAGACAATGGCAAAAACAGGTCTGATTGTTTAAGCATTATGTCTGCATAAATAGATGAATAATTGATGTACAGTCTATTCATTTAAAGGGATATGGAGGGTTCCTTGTATTTAATATTAAAGGCATATCTAAGTGAGCTGGATTAATACATTTCTGCAATCCTTAGGCAAAAAGCAGCTTATGTATATGCTGCACATCTCATAAAACATTGTATTTTTATTAATATCTAAAAATCCCTCTAATGATTATGTTGACATCTCCAGGGGATGTCTACACAGGCATCTGACCACCCCCCCTCCCCCCGCAATCAGCATGCAGCATCAGGGGAGTAATATTAACCCACTATTTACCTGTTGCTTGCTCAGCCAATCTCCTTGCAGCTTCCTGCCTCTATGTCAGCAGCAATACATAGCACATATCAGTGACACTACATATCCCAGGCTGCTTTGCAGCACAAACAGGAACCCCAGAGTTCAAAAGTTTCAGCTAACCTGATTGGCCAAAACAAATCATTTTAGAATGTGATGCTAATTTAGCCTGGGTTTGGAGGGTGGTAACTTTAATTTGCAACTGTCAGAAATTACAAGAGATTTTGCTGACTTCAATGTAAGTGTTTAAATGGTTTATTTGGGGATTTGCACTACTAATTCTCCTCTATCAGATGCATTCATAATGCAGCTCACTTAGATATGACTTTAAAACAAAACTACCCAAATTGAATATCATAGGCAAATAAAGACTGTATGTATGTTAAACTTTTTTTAAAAGTATTGAGCACATTAAGAAGTTAAATTATTCATAAGACCATGCAATACATAGGGCACTAATTCACTAAAGATGAACTGTGAATTAAATCTAGTCCAATTTTGGTTTATATAGCTAATTTTGGCTGTGTCTTTAAAAAGGGTATGGAAGGTTCCTTGTTTTTAATATTGATATAAACCACCTAAGTGTGTGTTTGTATCTAAACATCAATAGTCCCTACAAAGTTCCACCCCCTGTAACTCATGCACACAGTGTCTCTGCAGTACTAGGTGTACTAACCAATCACAAATTGTCTCAGCAGCATTTCAAAACATGCTGTTGAGGAACAGTCTGTGACTAGCTAGTATATTTAGTACCATTAGAAACACTCTGTGCATGAGCGGCGGGGGGCTGAGTGTTGCTGTGACTGGAAGGTTTCACGGAGTAAAAATAGAGCTTTTAAGCACTTGTTAATAAAATTATGTTTCGATGCAAACAAAGATTTAGGCAGATTTTAAAACAAAGGGAATCTTCCATATCCCGTTAAAGACATAGAAATTAGATATTTCAATGTACTTTTAGATTTCAATAACATTTAATGCTTAAAGGACCATTTAGGTGTCATATTTATTTGATCTTATAAATAATTTGACTTGTTAATGAGCTCAAGAAGTTTAAAATAAATACAGAGTTTAAATTCTTGTATTCAATTTCACCTTCATGGTGGAAAATGTGGATTCAAGTAAGATTTATATTCAGTTCTGTAGAAATGCAGCCTCTAATAGTCACTTGACAACAAAAGTAAATGGAAGGGTAAACCCCAGTGGATTACCCCCTTAAGTTACAGGCAGACTAGAAGTCCCGGTCCTTTCCCTCTTCCCCTAAGCAAAAGATTGGCAGCAGCAGTGCCGCCACCAACCGCTAGACTGCGTTGACGACTTTACGAGTAGTGCTGCACAACGAATATAAGGTGTGCCAACAGAAGAGACCTTGGGCTATGAGAGGAGCGCTGAACATAGCGATAGCCTCGCTGCCGATTAATCGCTGTCGAGTTGCGCCACGTCGGAGGAGGATAGAATTATGGCCTTCCCTGAAACAGGACGGCGCTATCTAGCGGCTACTTGCTGGCATCGCAGCTATCAGTGCAAGCGATTTCTATGTGCTTACACAACAGGATAGATCCGAAGTCCCTTATAGAAGGGCAGTCCATGAACAAGAAAGTTAAAACTAATAATTATAAAAAAGCCAATATGATAATGGATTACACAGATGCTAATGTTGTTAGCTTATGACATACTTCACAAACGTCAAGTTTTACCCAAACTACAGTGGTCCTTTAAACATGGAATCCAATAAAGGACTGATGGAATACAGGGCTGATAAAAATTCATTTATTTACATGTATACTTTTTCATCAAATAGCTAACCTGACATGTTGCAAAAATGCACATGCTCTTTAATATACAACATTTTACAAGATGGCGTCTGGTTAGACATCTGGAACAATAATGGGGATCTGGAGTTGCACCTTCCTAGTACTTGCCTTATGTCAATATGTAAATAAGATTTACATGCACATGACTCAAAATGCTTTACACACGTATAATGCACAGAGGTGAAAATAAAGTCCAGGTGAAGAGTATAGTTTTTTTTCTACAGGTGCATGCACAAATACTATAATATAACAGAAACCCAAAGAGTACAGGATTGAGAATTAAAAATTGATGGGAACCCGGATATGGACACCATTTAATTGAAATCCTATTTAGGGATCTGGAATCTTTGTTATGGATTTATGGTAAATTTATAAAATGCAGTTGAAGCCTGGAATTAAGGAAATGAAGGGTCTGGTTCAGACCCAGGTTCCCTATTGACTATTGTACTAAACTAACAGAACCATCTAGCCTTCCCATCTCCTACCTATCAGAAAATCTTAGGCTTAATTAATCTTCAGGATGTACAAAATAAATAACTTACCTTAAGACATCCAAATTACTTTTAGGGGTTATGAAGAGAGTGCACTCATATAAAGAAATTAAATAGCCTTAGTCTTTCAGAAAAGTAATTCTGTAATGTCGGAGACACGCACAACAGTGTGGTGGGAAAACGAATGGAGAATGGTCCTATAACATTTTACTTCTGTTCCTAGATATTTTTTAAAGACCACTGCATTGATTATTTCCCATTTTCTTTTACCAGTTTTGCTCTGCTTATTTCTTGGAGGCTGCCATTCTCCCATTCATCAGAGTGTGTGGTTTTGCGAGATAGTCTCCATATTGCATATTTTAATGCACACAGGACATTCTACAGCTTCCTACTGGTTATTTGGCTCAGCCTTTAGATCAGGATCAAAACACCCTATGACCATGTGGCCTTACAAGAAACAACGGACCATTAGTTGAAGATACAATATGGAGAATTACCACTTGGTGCCCCGCCTACTTCACACACGGTGATGGGAGGAGGCAGAAAAACTAGTATGGTAGTCACAACAAGGCAAGACTAGGGAAATTACACACAAAAAATTGAAATAATTCATATTTTTATATAATTGTTCTAACCTGGCTCTCAATTTTCTACATTCAACTTATACGTTTTACATTTTTACCACTGCCATATCCTTTTAAAAATTGTTAGTTTAGTTGTTCAGTCATGTCCAATTCGCTGTGACCATATGAACCACAGCACTCCTGCCACGTCTGTCAGCCAATTTCCCCCTGAGTTCATGTCCATTACTTCATTGACCTCATCTATCCAACTCGACCTCTGCCGTCCCCTTCTTTGTGTACCTTCTTTCTCAGCATTAGAGTCTTCTCTAGGGAATCTTGTTTTGTCGTGATATAGCCAAAATATTTGAGCCTCAGCTTCATGATCATACCATCCATTGAACAGTTTGGCTTCATTTCCTATAGTATAGATTTATTGGATCTTCTTCCAGTCCAAGGCAGTCTATGCAATTTTCTCCAACACCACAATCCTGTCAATCCTTAGCCTTCTTTATGGTCCAGCTCTCACATACATATGTTTCTATGGGAATACCATAGTTCTGTGGATCTTTGTTGAAAGTGTAATATATATTTTTTTTAAGAGCTTATTTAGGAGCAAAAATAAAAAAAAATAGCTGTCCAGGCTCTGAGCATTTTCACTTGTGCATTTACTGAATTCCTTAACTGACAGACTATTACACACATCTATCACCCTTCCAATAAAAGTAGATTCAACTATTATATAGTGGTCCTAGTGCAAAAAAAATGCAAAGCAGGTCTGAATCCCCTTGCACGGATTAATACAGTAACATGATACAAGTATGCTTAGGTCTGGCATAGAGCAATTCAGCACACAAGAATTTTTGACTTCCTTTATTGCATTTATTCTTCTAAACTTCAACTAGAAGGCTAGCCCTCATACACTACACATTCTGTGCAGTAAGAATGACTATGCAAATGCTCTTTCATATATTAATCCTGGGTTAATCATGCAATAAAAATGTTGGTGCATAATTCAATACACCTAATAAAAGTTTATTCTTTATTTATATTGTGGCCAACTCCCGGTTTTGATTCTCCATGCCAATCCAAACCAAGAGTTTAACCTTCTGGAACCTATCCAAGAAAGCACATGGGTATGATTTTATTTTTCGGTTCCAAATGCAGTATGTATCGTAGTCTACTGTTCAAGTATTACCTTCTTGGAAACCAAATTACTGATGTATGTTCACTTGCACAAAAGAAAGCAATCATTAAAAGAAGTTTAAAACTCACAAATCCACAATATGATAGATTACTTGACAACTAGAAAATATAATTATTTATTTTATTTTTCCATTTTTTCACTGTGTTATCTAAAATTTTAAATTCCTCCCATTTTTGTGTATAACCCTTAAACAGAAATCTAAATTGAAGCTAAAACTTTATAGGATTGTGCACAAGACCAGGGATCCATAATTCTACTGCCAATGTGGCAGTAATTCATCAACCATCTCTTTCATGTTTTGCACTATATCGATCCTCCGCCCTTATAGATCATCCATCCTTCTCTGTCACCAAGTAGCTCTCCCAGATACTCACAAAGCAGAGATTGTCAGATAGAGTTAAGGATAAGGGTGATGAGTGAGGCTGGACACAACGGATGAGGAATGTGCCTCCTGAGGGCATGGAACCACATGCAAGTCCAACCTTGACTCTTCTCTGGCACTTGAGAATCACAAAAGGCTCTTAATGGACTCAATGCCAGAGGCCTCTGTTTTACAAGTGAATAAAGCATGGCAAAAAAGCATGCACATTTGCAGATTACAAGGGAACAAGCACAATCCTATCATTACTTACAATCCAGAATAATAATGCACCAGGACATAGTTTAAAGGGCAAGCACAGGCAGCGTAATGGGGGTTAATGTGTGTAGTTGGAAAAGGGCAGGAATTATAGGTCTTCAGGCATTAAATACCTATTTTCCCTGTAGGCTTCACCAGAAATGATGGTTTCATTTGTGGTTTTCTGCAGAATAAAAAACAGGCCATATGGAAGTGGAGTACCTCAAATGAAAGGAAAATGAAAAGCAATTAATGTTTTATATATATATATATATATATATATATATATATATATATATATATATATATATATATATATATGGATCGATATATAGTGATAGACAGATAGAGAGATTGGTAGAGAGGAGAGAGAGATTTTTTGCAGATCTCTTATGTGCACTAGGTACTTTGAGTTCAATTCTTAAACCAAGACCATGAAGGTTTACGAAAATGGTAAAAATGCTTCTTTTTTTTTTTTATCATGTCCTTGAATACATAAATGGATAAAAATGTAATAGGCGACATACACCCAAGAATGGGTACCATAAGGAAGTACAGTGCCTTCACCCCCCCTTGACTTTTTACCTATTTTGTTACATTATAGCCTTCAAGTTCAATGTTTTGTTAATCTGAATTGTATGCGATGGATCAGAACACAATAGTCTAAGTTGGTGAAGTGAAATGAGAAAAATATATACATAAAACTCTTTTTTAGAAATAGAAAACAGAAAATTGGCATGTGTGTATGTATTCACCCCCTTTGTTATGAAGCCCATAAAAAGCTCTGGTGCAACCAATTACCTTCAGAAGTCACATAATTAGTGAAATGATGTCCACCTGTGTGCAACCTAAGTGTCACATGATCTGATGAAAGGTCTTCAATTTCATCTGGCAAAACAAAACTCACAGAATCTCCAAAACAAGAATGTTCAAACATAACTTTAAGGGATGCCTATCATGCCCAAGTGTAAAGCTAGATTACAAAGCTGCACAACTTTCTTTTCTCCTCATTGCCCACTCTACAACCCATCACGTACTATACAACCCACACATCAAACAATCCCTTAGCTTATGGAACTGGGCCAACCAGAAACACTCTAAGCTTACTTCAATTATTCTCCACCCACAATTTAACAAATATCTCAATAAATTCCTTAGCCTGGTGGAAATCCCAAGGATTGTTAAGAGTAGGATCATGGTATAAAGATAACATTCTCTCATTTAATAATTTGAGGGACCAGCATAATATAGCGCTACAAAAACATTTCATGTTTTGTACAATGAAACACTTTATTCAAACTACTGAACAATCACTGGGTAAACCAGATTTAAATTGGTTCACAAGAATTTGCAGCAAAGCCCCACTTACAAAAAGCATTCTAGGCCTCCTCTATGACTTATTCGATGCAGACTCTACTTTACAAAACCCGAAATATGCTAACCACTTGGAAAGAGATCTAAACCAAAATTGGGATCAAGATACCTGGCTAGACTCTTGGTGGAACCTCACAAGGAGGTTCTGTAAATAGTTTTTTAAAGACTTCCATAAAAGTCCTACATAGGATATACATCCCTTCCGACAAACTCCACAAGTGGCAAATAACTCCAAATCCCAAATCCTTTAGGGACTGCCAAGAGGTAGGAACCTTTATTCATACATGGTGGACCTGCCCCCGGGTTTGTATTTTATGGAGAGTGTGAAGATTCCAGGGAGGTTTTCTCCCTGGCCTCAGGTATCTTTAACACTCCTCTACATGCGAATGCTGAAATCTGTCTCTTAGGGCATTATCACACCTCTATATCATCTTCTCAAAATAAGCTACTCCAATTTTTGATGCTAGCAACTAAGAGTCATATTGATAAGCAGTGGAAATTAGCCATCCTTCACTTGCAATTAGTTATAAACAAACTTAATTATATACTCATAAATATAAGACTCAATCCCTAATTTCATGCAAATTTAGAGTCCTTGACTACACTCCCCCCACAGTATATTCCTGACAAACCTTGGTTTCTCTTAAATTGCCTAATAATCCCTCTGTATACAGCTATATGAAAACCAAATAATTGTACATGAAGAGAAAGATGTTAACATGCCTACGCATAGTAAAAGCTATTGAAAGAAAATATAGTGTGCCACACGTCACCTGTGGCAAATGTTTTGGATCTTCATGGTGGGCTCCAAAAGCATTGGAAAATAAATAGCTGGTCACCACACCATGAAGGATGACAGCTCTTACCCTAAGGGGCAATGCCTACTCGGTATGTAGTCTTGAGTTTTAGCTCATTTACACCACTGAAATATCAGGCAAAATATACTGCATGTGATAAAACAGCAAGACCCCAGAAACACATTTTAATATCTTGGCCATTCCCAAAGACTAAATTATCCTTTACCTGTAACACAACAATACATTCCGTAGAGCTATACAGGCGTTAAGTACAACGCAAAACAATCCCAACACATTGCAAAAGAATAAAGGGTCCTATCTGTGCCTAACATCAAACATACACAGAGCTTTCTCTAAAGCACCTTACAAGATTAAAAAACTCACAAATTTTCAATCTAAAGGGTTTGGTGTGATACAGGAGATCGATACAAGATGGCAGTGTGTGAGGCAATAGGCTCAAGCAACTGGAGGTGGCTACGTGTTGCACTGTAAATTGTGGGTGTGAGTGATATTATACTGTAGTGTGTTTGTGCATATTAAGGCTAAATGTTATTAGCTTCTTTAAAAAGATGCTGTTTTAGTGAGGTTTTGAGGCAGGAAGATAGTCTAGTGGAGCAAGTCAAGGAGTCTCATAAATAAGGGGAAGGCGCAAGAAAAGTCCTGAAGCTGTAGTGAGAGGAGGTTATATGAGAGGAAGAAAGAAGGTCATTAGCAGAGTGAAGGGGTGCAGGAAGGGCTTTATATGTTAGGGTCATAAATTTACGTTTTATTCTGGAGGCTACGGGAAGCCAGTGGAGTAACTGACAGTGAAGTGCGGCATACTGCGAGGGTTGAGTATTGTAGTTGACACCAGTGGAGGTGCTCATTATGAATGGGCACAAAGTGCAAGAGATAAACTTCTGGATTAGTCAATACACAAAGAGTAAAGAACGTGCAAGCCAAGGGCCAGATGGGACCCTTTGCATGATGGCACATATGGTCCTTGGCATGTTTTAGCCAAGCACTTGCATCCATTCCAACCTAGGTGAATCAAATCGGTGAAGTATGAATTCTTCCACCCACAAACTATTTATATGTCAAGAAAGGAAAATGTATTTTCCAACATTCACAACAGTGGCATATGACCTCAGTCACCTGATAAGAAGCTGTGCACGTTCCCCTTTCCTTCCTTTCTTCTCTCCCAAATAGCCTTTACTCACAACCACTTTCATATAATTTTTATGGTGCTTCAACTGCTTTATAATATCATGCAGTCACACTCCGCAAAACAAGATGAATCTAATTATGCGCATTAGACCTTTACAAGCTGCTAAAAATATGTTATTGTGCACCTCTGAAGAATTTAAAAAAAAAACTGACTTTGAGATATATACTGTAAATATAAAAATTGAATGGAGAATGGCCATTATTTTCCCACATGGAAAATTGTGGTTTACTACCTAATGATTTTTTGTAAAATATGCTTTCCAAGTATGCATAAAAATAACTATATATTTGTACAAGTGCTGCACATTTTCTCATAACCTTATTATTATTTTTTAAAGAACAGTACATTTTGGCAGAATAGATTCTAATAATAGTCACATAACATAGTTCGACCATGTCCATTCTTATATTGTGGTTTCTGCTCTGCCCTGATTATTCACAATTAATAACCATCAAATGTCCTATGAGGCAGCAACAAGTCCTCGACAAACATCTGCAGCACTCAAAATAAATTACTGGCCTGGGACACAAGAACAAAATGCGGTAGAATGAGACTTTGTATTTGTGCAGCTAGTCAGGGCCCCAAAATGCTTTGAATATTGCCGGATTTCTAGGTTAAAGAACAAGTTTAAGTGTACATAGTTACATAGTAATTGAGGTTGAAAAAAAGACATTTAGTCCATCAAGGTCAACCGTTTTAGATCTCCACAGATCTGCAATACGCGGATTAATTGTTAATTGATCCAGAGGAAGGCAATCATCTCAAAAAATATATAAAAATCCTTCCTGACCCCAGATACTGACAATCTGATTCCTACCTGCATCAATACTCCATCTCTATTTATCCAGGATGGCCCTGAATGCCCTTTTTATTTAAAAATAAATCCAATCCCTTTTTAAAGTTATCTATCAAATCCGCTGTCACCACATCCTCTGGTAGAGAATTCCACAGATTAACCACCCTTACTGTGAAGAACCCTTTTCATTCTTTAAGGTGAAATCTTTTCACTTCTAATCTCAAAGGATGTCCTCTTGTCAGTTGAAAACCTCTTGGCACAAAAAGCTTACTTGGCAAAGCCTTGTGTTGACCCTGGATATATTTATATAAGGTAATCATATCACCTCTTAGATGCCTTTTTTCTAGAGTAAATAAGTTTACTTTGGTTAGTCTTTCTTCATAACTTAGCTCCTCCATTATTAGTTTTGTTGCCCTTCTCTGTACTTTTTCCAGCTCTAAAATTTCCTTTTTATTAAGTGGTGAAAAAAAAAAAAAAAAAACTTTACTCCATATTCCAAATGAGGACGTACTAGGGATCTGTATAGTGGCATTTAGTTGCCCATTTCTCTAATTTATGCAAATCCCTTTGGAGGGAAAGTACATCAATATCTGATTTAATTACCTTGCACAACTTAGTGTCATCAGCAAAATGGAGACAATACTTTCCAGTCGTACTTCTAAGTTGTTAATAAATATATTAAAAAGGAGAGGTCCTAATACTGGACCCTGAGGAACCCCACTTACCACATTAGTCCAATCTGAGTATGCTCCATTTACAACAACTCTCTGCTTCGGGTCTTTTAGCCAGCTCTCGATCCATGAGCAGATATTTACTGCAATTCCTATAATCGCTTAGTTTGCTCAATAGTCTCCAATGTGGCACTGTATCAAAAGCCTTTGCAAAATCCAAAAAGACTACATCTACTGAGTTGACTTAATCCAGGCTCCTACTAACCTCCTCATAGAAACTAATTAGATTTTTTGATATGACCTATCCCTCAAAAATCTGTGTTGATTCCTTCATATAATCTTGTTTAATAGACATATTCTTGTATACTATCCCTTATTAACCCTTCTAAAAGCTGTTGGAGACCCATGCTGTATACTTATATTTAAAGTTATTTTAGATTATATATAGAGATAGATATATTATATCACATATAATAGTTGTCAAACTACGAATCGTCATCACACTTTACGAGCTTGTGAAGTGAGCTTGCAAGAGGGACGCAGTTCGGGCCTCAAATGCGGACCCTCACAAAGAGAGGGGCCGCATTTGCGAAAGGTGGAGGCTCTACGGCACCTCACACGCGGTTACAAACACCCACACAAGTGGCACATTACCAAAATAGATCTAACAAGCAATCACTATATACGGACTTACACAAAAAAATACAAACCGCGGGACTTAGAACAAAAAATGTACGGACGTAGCATAACAAAATACGAGACGCAGGACTTACAAAAAAAAAAAAACATTACGAACTCGCAAAAATACGACCTTAACGGCCGAACCGCGCGCACCTGAAAATAATTTAAAACACAATAAATACATAAAAAGCTTACCCACAGCAAGGGGGCACCCAGGACCTCTGCAAGTGAAGTTACACCTCAATTTAAGTCCAAATTCCCGAGTTTAGACACATGAAAATCCCCTAAGCGAGAGAACAATGGCCGCTGAAAAAAAACGATCACAGGGCTACAGGACCCTAAAGACGCAAAACACCACCACGTACATACGGCTTTTCCAAGAAGCCGTACGAGGTACAAGATACACTCTTACCAAGCACTACATCATCCACAGCCGCGTACCACACATTAACCGCCACACAACTTACACAATGCAGAAGTACACAGCTACCCTAACGGCTTTCACTCGCGCACGCTGTCTATTTACACTGCACACATTGCTGACACTTACACCTCAGCTCCACAACAGTGCCAACCGACATTCTATGCTGCAGGAACATCAAAACAGATTGTCAGCTCTTCAATACAATGCTTCCTGCATATATTACTTCCAAATAGGTAAAGTATATTAATTTATGAATTATTTATTTAATTAGCATACAAAAAAAAATACACTCCCAATAAACACAAAAGCCATTCACCGCGAGACTCACAACGAGCGCCAACGCTGCTCATAGCACACAAAGCCTTGCAATAAGCGTAA
>CM050170.1:140916751-141039251 GCA_027410445.1 Discoglossus pictus | reverse complement strand
TCGTAATCGAGAGGTGAAGAGCGGTGAATAAACTCAAAGTCATCACTGCCCGAAATCCTGCAATAAATCAGATTCTGGTTTGATCTCAAAACAGTGGGCATTTGTCCAAGAGCATTGGTACAGACAAAGATTCATACCAAAGTTGCCCAACATGGTGGGATTATTGCTACAGCCAACATAAGGGCATTGGATGAAACTAAGACCGAATGGGATGGATCTTAAAGGACAGTTGACCAACTAGTACCGATTCAAATGTAAAAACTATTATATTTTGACACAACCACTCTTTGGCACAAACTCATAATGGGTTTCCACCATTAATACCTATTGAGGAATAGTCTTCCTGGCTCAGACTACCTTGTTGATTTGCAAGTTTCTAAGAAAATCTTCTGACCGTACATATCAGCCTATTGTTTAGTGTAAACTTTTTTATAGTTATATCAGAAATCTTCTTATGACACAGAACTTGTGTAAAAGGTGCATTAGACTTTCTGCAAAGTTGTTAAAAGTCATGTAAGGATGCCTGTACCTCCTAATAAAATTTACCATACACAAACATACCTAAAAATACCACAATCATTCTGAAGAAGCTTATCAATACTTAGACTTTATCGACAACTTCCTGATGATATAGATAAAATAGATAATATAAAACACTTTCAGTTTGGAAAATAAATACAAATGTGAAACAACAAAAAATCCTGTTATGATGGAAGAAATTACTCAGATAGGAGTAAACTGATAATGGTCCTTTAGGTCAGTTGTTCTCAGCATTTTTTAACCTGTGGTTGGTTGGGTAACCGTCCCATGATCACAGGGACCACCTTTTAGGATCCAGAACTTTGAGTTCCCCTCTGAGGACTGGCAATAAAGGTCTAAAGGACCAGCACCGGTACTAGGTCTGGCAAACAACCATTGTTTTAGGTCATGCTATGCCCACTTGGCTCAAGAAGTAAGAGAAAAGACAAAGGCGCATTTCTTGCCATGTCTGAAAATATAATAAAGGATGGCACTGTTTAAAAGTCGGATGAAGAACATAATTAATAAAGTAAAAAGTTATACAGATAGTTTTTAATTAGAAAAAAAAACTAATGTTGCAGGACCATGGAGGAATCCATGATACTTGATCCTGTGATGGTGTCAATTTCAATATTATCAAATTATTTTAACCAAGGCTCTTTGTGCCCTCCTTTCCCACCCCTCCCAGCACTGATTGATTCAGCTCTGAGAAACTGATGTAACAAACACAAAATGGATTCCTGTACTTATAAAGAGATTTCAAAATTCAGATTTCCACAACAAATGTTTTATGTGTTGACTTACATAACTGCTAATTTTGTTATTTTGGTACATACTTAATAATCAAGAGTCTTTTTCCTTGAAATGAAAGTAAAATTTAGGAACCAGTGACAGAATGTGTCCATATCCTAAAAAAATACTTAAAAAAAAGAGTCAGAAGAAAATTTGTTTAAAAGTATCTCGTTACCACATCACGTAATTCTTGCATTCCTTTATTAATACTGCATATCTAAATGTATTATTTTCCTTATATGCAAGGGCATCTTATAGGCACAATTCTATTATTTAAGTATTTAGACAAATTTAAAAGGTTATAGAAAGTTCATGGATGTTACCAGGTATATATTATCCCTGTGTATCTATTTTCTTTTATATACTTTATTTTATTAAGAAGTGCTTGTAAGCTTTGTTTTTACTGCTTACAATCATACAAATAGTCCATTTATAGGTCTACTTACTGCAGCGTATGCAGACACAGACTCTGTAGGGCTGAATGTGTAGTGTATTGTCCAAGCCTATCAAGCATCATGTCTCAGCAGCATGTTGCTAAGAGATGGTCACTGATTGGTTAATATGAGAGTCTGCTTTCATGAGCTACAGAGAGCAGACAATATATAGATCTATAATTATATATATATAATATATAATCATTCATTATAATTTTTCCTATTACTTACAGTTTTTCTAGGAGCTTGGCAGTGCTCTGGACACGGAACGGGTCTTTCTCATCCAGATCTCTGATTTTCTGAGCAACTTCTCTGACGTTCCTGCTGAGCTTGTTGTATCTAAAATTTGCAACAGAGGATTAACCACTAGTTATATATTTATATATATAAAATCAAAGCACCTACGGAACATAAATAAATGCAACTGTACATTTCAACAGTAAAAAAATCTAGCATGTTTATTGAGATACTAGTAACTTGCCCGTCAAAATTGACGGGATAATGTTCGATGTGCGTCTTCCCCCCTCCCCTGTGTCTCTTCTCTCCCCTCCCTGTCCCCTGCGTCGCTCCCCCCACTCGCCCTCCCCAGTGTCTCTTTCCCCTCCCCTGTCTCTCCCCCCCTCCCCCCGGTAACTCCCCTAACGCAACGCTGCTGGCAACACGGAGTGAGCATGCGCGGCTGGGCGCCATGGAGTGTGCAGGTGCGTTTGGCGCAGCGCAGGCTCAAATTCCACCCCACTCGCTTGGACAGAATTCCGTACAATAGTTTCCGTAGTGCACATGCGCCCCCACTGGAGCATTACACACTACGGAAACTATATATATATAAACAAACTCAATTCTGATTTTTCAAATGTGCCCAGTGTTTCCTGCAGCTCCTTCCTACTCCCAAGCCTTCAGAATCTGTTAGCTTTGTAAAACTATCATATAGTCCCATTTCACATATAATCATGATTTGAAGTTGGAAGGCAGAAGATTTAGGGGTAATGTGATAAAGTACTATAGAGTAGTAGATACACAGAATAGCCAATTAAATACAGTTAGGCAATTTAAGCATGCCTGGGATAAACATAAGGCCATCCTGAAGTTTAATTATGCCATACTATTAGGTAGACAGAATTGCCAAACCAGATGGAAATGTTGGTTCTTATCTGCTGTAAAATCTACATTTTCATTAATTTACACAATGCCCATTCAAGTAGAATGAAGACTTGTCCATAAAATATTTTTATGTTTTTCATTAAAAAAAAAAAAAACATTACATACATTTGAAAACTTTGAATCTAGGAACATAAGTAAGTTTGGAAAAAGTAATATTTAATTGGAAAAAATATATAGAGCCTCATTCAATTGAGGCTTCGGGAGATCCGGGCTTCGGAAATGGAGCCCGTAACTTATTTTGCTATTCAATTGGCGTCTTTTTGCAAGCTCCGATTGAGTTACGGGCTCCGGCCTCCGATTCTTTGCAATGGTTACCATCGCAAGATAATGCTCCTCCAAGCCTTTGATCTTTAAGGGCTGCAACAGTTCTGATCGCTAAAATCGCAAATGGCAAAAGTCACTCCACATGTTGGGGGTTCCAAGGAGGACTCGCAAAGACACGTCTGGAGCACTTTAAAAAGCAAATAAATAATCAACACTGTACTATTATTAAAAAGAGAAAGTGATGTTAGGTTTTAGGATTAGTAGCACAACATTCTCAAGCTCACAAAATCGGCAAATATATTGATCCCGGCAATCAATGTGTTAATACATATAATGGAACTAGCATATAATAGAATATCATATTTACGGTTTTATCAATATTGTTATATTTCAGGAATATAGGACAGATCGTAAAAGTATCAACTCACCGACACGGAGATATTGATCTTAACTAATGGAAGAATATCCCCCATTGGAGAAGTGGAACTGAAACTATGATTATCTTCAGTGCACGGAGTCACTAGCTATTATAGATTACTATATTTATCTCAGAGCTCTGGACTTTTTGTTTTTTTTATATGTGGTATTTTATGGAGAATCGACAAATGTCAATTTTAATATGATCAGAAACAGCATCTACTTATTTGTGTTCGTGAGTGCAGGAACTGAAGGATGCTTCTTTTATTTCTTTTTTTGATATCCGATCGTAACTCGTAATTGAAGCCCGTAGGACTTTAAAATACAAACTCCATTTTTTAATGCTGTAATGATGACGATCTCTGTTTCTATTGGCTGTTTCTAACTCGGAGTTACGGCTTTCGTGTTCAAGCCCGCAAATGCTACATACGACGGCATGGTTTCCGAATTTCACTATCGGCCCCTAACTTGGGGTCTTGCTGAATAGAATAGCATTATAACTCTGGCCTTCTGCGGGCCCGCAGACATATGCCCTACATCCCATAAGTTACAGCTTCCGAATTGAATGAGGCTCATAGATTGCTATTTCAGTTGGAACCTGTAGGTATCCCTTTTCTTGAGCTATAGTGGTTATTTAATTTCGAAAGTCTGATTAAAATAAAATATGCAATTTTGTATACTATCCCATAAGTAACGCTATTCACATATGGACACATCCATTGCTGGAATGCTGCACGCGCCATGTTCAAGTTTCTTCTGCCAAATACAAGTTTGTAGCAAGTACAGGAACATAGAAAGATCAATATTAATACAATAAATTGGATATTTGAAATAATTGGGGTCCCAGGCCGAAATAGCTTCGCGAAGCGAGCAGTTGAAGCATGCAGGACTTAGAGACAAACGCAAAATTAAGGCCTGTATTACTTAGGACCCGAAGCACGTAGATGGACTGCGGGGCTCGCAAAAAAAAAAAAAAGACTTTAACGGCCGAACCACCGAACTGAAAAGACCTGCAAAAACACACAAATATGCCTCAAATTAACTCACACACTAAAGCAATACTGACTTGATAAAGAGAGGAACATCTTTCAAAAGCTTGTCGCTATATTATGAATAAGTTTGTCCAATAAAAAAGGTATCACTATATACTGCAATACTATATATATATATTTTTATTTTTTATATATACTAGCGACTTGCTCGTCAAAAATTACGGGGCAATAAAATTGTAAGGCAGGTAAATGCTGTTTGCCACAGACATTAATCTTTGTGGTGGTCTGAGATCTCGGCGCTCATTGCAAGCCTCTTGGTTGTATTTTTTTTTTTAGCAGAGGCGCTTTTCCTGTCATTGTAAAGTCGGCGCTGATTTTTTTTTATTGCAATGCTGTCTCCTGGTGTAGTTTGTGTGCTATGAGCAGCGTTGGAGCTCGATGTGAGGCACGCAGTGAATTTGTTTTGCGTTTATTGCAATATATTTTTTTCTGTGTATATGTATTTTGTGATGCTAATTAAATAAGTAACAAATGAATATACGTTACCAATTTGTAAGTAATATATGCAGGAAGCATAGTGCTGAAGAGCTGACAATCTGTTTTGATGTCCCTGAAGCATACAATGTAGGTTTGCACTGCTGTGGAGCGGAGGTGTAAGTGTCAGCAATGTGTGCAGTGTGTAGTGTAAATAGGCTGCGTGCGCGAGGGGACGCAGGACTTAGGGTGCAATGAGCGCCAAAGGCACTCTTGCAGTTGAGCAACGCAGTAGACTCCCATTGTGTGACAAACAGCATTTCAACACTTTTTTATTGCCCTGCCATTTTTGACAGGCAAGTCGCTAATTATATATATACTAGCGAATTGCCTGTCAAAAAATGACGGCAATGAAATTGTAAGTGAGCTAATGGTGTTTGGTGTATATAATGTGGCTGATGTAGCGTCGTTCGTTTTCTATGTCGTGCGACTTTTTGGGAATTTCTGTAGCTGTTTGGTGGTGTTTTGCGTGTTTATGGTAGTGTTTTGCGTGTTTAGGGACCTTTAGCCTCATTTTCGTTTTGTTCGGCTGACATTTTTTCTCTCGCTTAGATGATTTTCGGGTCTCTAAACTCTGAAATTTGTGCTTAAATGGAGGTGTAACTTCACTTGCAGAGGTCCTCGGTGCCCCCCCCTTGCTATGGGTAACCTTTTTATGTGTTTGTTGTTTGTATTTATTGTGTTTGTAATGTTTTTGGGGTTGCGCAGGTTGCGTCCGTGTTTTTTAATCTCGTAGGTGTTTTTCGTCAAATACCTAGGTGTTTGGTGGTGTTTTGCGTCTTTAGACTGCTGTAGCCTCGTTTTCTTCGGCGGCCATTTTTTCTCTCGCTTAGAGAATTTTGTAGTGTCTAAACTCTTAATTTGACTTAAATTGAGGTGTAACTTTAGTTTTCAAGGTCCTGGATGCTCCCTCTTCTTGTAAGTAAGCTTTTTATGTATTTGTTGTGTGGATTTGTTGTATTTTTCATGTTTTGATGTGCGCGTGTTGTGGCAGTTTTTTGCGAGGTCGTCATGGGTCGTAACGTGTCTTCGCGAGGGCCGCAAGCTCGCTACGCGAGCCCGCAAGCGTGAGCAACGGCTCGTATGCTCACAACTATATATGTGATATATAGTGTGTGTGTTTTTTGGGACCTATCCTGTTATATGTACGCACGCAATTGTGGAAGAGGCATTTGGAAGAGCGCCACGGACGTCCCCATGTAGCGGTGTCTCTACACCCAGTAAGTATTATGGGTTTTCGGGTTAGGGTTATGCCCGGTAAGATGTTAGGGGGTTTAGGTTCGGGCCTTAGGTTAGGAAGTGAGGTTTCATGGCTTAGGGTCAGGGTAAGTGGGTTAGGGGCTTAGGGAGCTTATGGAGTGAGGTTTAGTGAGGTTTAGGGGGCTTAGGGCTAGGAAGTGAGGTTTAGGGGGCTTAGGGGGTTAGTGGGTTAAGGTGTACTATCTACTTTGGACATCTAGATCGGGATGCGAGGGCGCTTCCACAAATGCGTGCATACATATATCATGCTTTTTACCTTTTTCACTCATAGTTTTGCTATGTTCCCTCCCCCTCTCAAATTATCTGCCCATCATATTCTCTTCCTATGTCTAACCATGTTATTTATTATCTCTCTTCTTCTCTATGGCCAACACGTCACCCTGTAAAAAAAAATACCTCACATGTCTATATACTTTCAGTACAACTACAACAGAGGTTTGGCGTTTCTCCTCTCGGAAGTAGGCCGCGCGTTGCCATAGTGACAGTGTCATGGCGGCGCCCAGTGCACATGTGCCCCGTATGGTCCAATAAAGACCGAGCTCACTTAATATCCGCGCCAAACCTCAAAGCACTAACACCCCGATATACAATGACCCC
Source organism: Discoglossus pictus (assembly GCA_027410445.1). NCBI lineage: Eukaryota > Metazoa > Chordata > Amphibia > Anura > Alytidae > Discoglossus > Discoglossus pictus. Next base: position 141,032,281 of record CM050170.1, on the reverse strand, counting down.
AATACCACGGGAAAAAATAACATAATAAGAGAAATCAGACCCTGTATCGCCGGCCAGCTCCCCGGGGAAGATGTCGTCACATGTACGCAATGCACAGGCTGAGGCCTAACCTGTTATCCATATTATGTTTCACAAATACCCAAATAAACCCCTAATAAGCCCCCATACTCACTTGGTGTAATCCTCTCTCTTGTCCATGTGGTATTTCCTCAGCACCTTCACCTCATGTATGTTATTGTCCACCTCCCAGTTGATAAAATCCACCTTTTTCAGCAGCTTCTTTTCATGATATTTTAGTTTTCTGACCATTTTTGTGCTTTGTGTGACAGAAAATACCAAATAAAGTCCAATATGGTGGGCTGGGAGCTGAAACCTGCTGGTGTTGCTCGCCGATGTTTTGCTGTCGGTGCAGGCGCTTCAGTGTGCAGAGAGGAGGAGTTTACACTGGTGCAGGGCCCATACTAACCAGGGAGTCTGGGAGTTAAAGGGGTATGGAAGGGTCCTGGATGTGACTAGGTATATCATATCCCTGTGTATCTATTAATTGTATGTACTTTATTTTATTAAGGAATGCTTATACTCTCTGTTTCTACTGTCTAAAATCAAACAAATAGTCCCTCTGCAACTCATGAAGACACTGATTCTGCTGTACTTGCTGTGCTGTGTCTCATACTAACCAATCAGTGACCATCTCTCAGCAACATTTTGCTGAGACATGGTACCTGATAGGCTAGGACAATTTACTCCACACCCAGCCTTACAGAGTCTGTATCTGCATACTTCAATGGGCAGACCCACACAGGGACTATTTGTTTGATTTTAGGCAGTAAAACAGAGCTTATAAGCACGTCTTAAGAAAATAAATTAAATAAAAGTAAACAGATACACAGGGATATTTTATACCTAAAAATTATTCAGGAACCTTCCATGTCCCTTTAAGCATTTCTGTAGTAAATAGAGAGGATAAGGGAGGGAGAACAGAGGGATATTATATACAGGGATATTATATACCTTAAAAATATCCAGAAACTGTCCATATCCCTTTAAGGCTGTATTATTTATTGTATTCTCAAAGCATTTTACTTTTCAAATATAGTTCCTCAAAATTATATATTCTAAATACTTTGGAATTAATTGAAAAAGGCCACAGCAACTTAAAAGAACCACGTCACGCCACTTGCCACGCTTAGTGATTCTTGGCCACTGTTTAAATGCTACAAGTGGGCTTAAAGTAACAGTAAAAATTGCCGGTGTGCTTTATTATTCAGTTTACACAAATAAAGCATAGGAATAAAACTAATTTATTTTTGTATCTAATGAAAAGAGTTATAGATAAGCGAAATATCCCTTAGCAGACGTCTCAGAGACAAATACATTAAAAGGAATTCAAGCATGCCTGAGTTACGTAAAAAGCTCCATCATCCACGAATGCCCCAGATAAGAAGATTTAGAGAGAGGGGTCCTTTATAATTTATACGTGAAATATCCATATTTCAAGCTCAATTATCTAACACTTCCATTTAACAGTTTAAATAACAAATTACAATTATATTTATTTATATGCGTACTGTTCACTTGCATGTCAAACTTTTAGTTATATAGAATGGGTGGATTGTTAGTTTGTATCTGCAATCTAATCTATTTTCTGAAAACCAACTATTGAAATGGTTGTGGCAGGGATGGAGCAGACAGCAGTGGTGGAGTTACCTTTGGTGCAGCCGGTGCAAAGCACCAGAGCCCACAACAGGGTCGCTGCTCTCTGCGACTGCCAGTAGTGAGGAATCTTAATGTATTATACGAGTATGGTAGATACTTACTTTATAGGAAGGGGACATGATCATAATAGGGGTGATCTATATATGAATATATGTTCGCTTCTTTATTGACCCCAAGGGGTAAATCGAAAAATTGCAAGGGTGCCCCCAAATTATTTTGCACCAGTGCCCTCCATTCACCAGCTCCACCACTGTCTCTCCATATAACTTTTCTTTATCCCTTTAATGTACATCAGATCACTCATTTTTCATGCAAAACCAACAATTACAAGGTTTTAGTTTGCATGTTTAAATTCATCATATACATTAATAGAAATCTATATCATTGAATGTAAATAAGCCAAATACAATAACTAAATGTATTTAAAATCATATGTTACAATGTATAAAATTGGTAACTACTTCTGGTAGCTGGTTTGTATTAGCAGTGTTAGTCCTGTGTGATTTAAAGGTTAGCTGGAAGTTTCCTAGATTCTGAATGCATCTGATAGAGGAGAATCAGTAGTGTATGAAAACATTTTTTTGCCTGAAATAATTCCCAAAATAAACATTTATAAACTTAACCTAAAGTTTGCAATATTTCTTCAGTTTTTAGGCAGCTGATTTTGAGAAGGAATGCCCCTGAAAATCCAACTAAATTTGCATAAAATTAAAAATTACTGGTGGCCAATCAGAGGCAGGTACAACAATGTATCTTTTTCCTTCTAACTGGCTGAGAGGAAGCTGCTCAAGAGGTAGCCATGATACTGACAGCTGATTGGCTAAGACACAACTCCGCACAGCTCATTGGCTAGGACGCTCTGCCTACATAGTTGCCTCAGGCTGGAGCTCACAAAAGAAATGTCAAATGTACTTTCAATTACAAATAAACAGAATTCCTCAATAAAGTGATTGGATATGAGATGGGCAATCAGACAGAGGCACACAGGAGATCCCACAGACTGCCAGATACAGTTAAATAAAATGAATATCATTGTATATTGTGATGCTCTAAAACAGGGGTGTCCTGTTATAACGCGCCGACATATTCTGTAGCGCTGTACATAAATTAGGTTCAGACAATGATAAATACACATTAACATTTAGCAAAGGAAGGAGGGCCCTGTCTTTGAGCTATGAATCCAATGTCCATTGTGAATTCCCAAAGTACTTAGGACAGAAACTCGCAGACTTACAATCTAAGGGATAGTGAGTGGTAAAAGAAGGAGAGAGAGGTGATAAGTGTGTTAGGGTGGAAGGTGATACGCTTCTTTAAAGAGATGCATTTTAAGAGAGGTTTTAAATGTTTTGAGGCAAGAGGATAATCTGGTGGAGCGAGGCAAGGAGTTCAAGAGACTAGGGGCAGCACGAGAAATGTCCTGGAGGCGGGAGTGAGAGGAGGTGACAAGAGTTGTAGAAAGAAGAAGGTCATTAGTAGAATGAAGAGGGCGGTTGGGGGAGTATTTGGAGATGAGAGAAGAGATGTAAGGGGGAGCATTATTGTTGAGGGCTTTGTAAATTAGGGTCATAATTTGAAATTGTATTCTGGAGGCTGAGGGAAGCCAGTGGAGTGATTGACAGAGAGGTGATGCTGACACTGAACGTTGTGTACGGAAGATGAGTCTAGCAGAGGCATTCATAATAGGTAGGCCAACAAGAAGCAAGTTGCAGTAGTCCAGTCGAGGGATGATGAGAGAGTGTATAAGGATTTTAGTTGTGTCTTGTGTAAGATAGTGACGAATTCTGGAGATGGTTTTTAGCTTGAGAAGATAAGATTTAGTTAGTGATTGTATGTCAGGGATGAAAGACAGAGTGGGCCACACACAGGCCTGGATTTAAGGATTTCCTTTCTGTGCACAGGTGAGTCAATCAGCATGACTGAAGACGTTATTCACTCATCTGCATGTAGCAGGGATATGCTCAAATCCAGGCCTGTGTGCGGCCCAGCAGGACCGAGCTTGGCAAATTTTCTCTATAGTAAATAATTTCTGAAATACTTACAATTGATTGTACAGCTCTTGCATGCTAATGTGCGACTCATTGTGCTAACGTGCGGTTTAGAGGGTGGGAGAGGGGTCTCAATGCCAGATAACATTGGCAGTTTTTATTTTGGCCACTACAGAGACAGACATGCACACTGTGGTCCTAATTAGCACATCAAAGCAGCTAATTAATATGTGTGAGCGCTTTGTTTGCATATAAATATAGCAAAAACAACAAGGACTTTCCCAGTATTGATTAACTTTAAAAAAGATATATAACACAACATATAACCAGTGTTTCATGCCATGTAAGAATAACCTAAAAAAACAACAACTTGATTTTGGGGTGCCAGCATCCCTTTAAATTATGTTTTAAAGGTTTAGTTGAATTTATTTTCTTTAAGGAGTGACATTTACTAAATAAACACATGAAGCCCTACTGTATGACCACTACTGAGGCCTTATAGTTATTATCTGCAAGTACCATCCCCATTATGTAAATGTGCACTTCAGACATAAGATATCTTGATACATTAGTAAATAGTCTCAATAAGCTCTCCGTTCTTATTGGTATGAGCAAAGGTTCTTATCGAATCAATATAAATAGCAATGTGGAGTATTATACTCCATCTTCAGAGTATGTTTGTATAAGGAAGTGCATTAAATGTTTATTCATTTGGAATTCTGCAGGACTAATAGAAAGTTTTTTAGCCTTACCATCTAAAGAGATTCTTCTTCATGGGTTGAAGGGGTTAAACTGGTTGCACATAACCGTTCAAGGGACATGGAAGGTTCCTGGCACTTTACTTAATTAAGAAGTGCTTATAAGATCTGATTTAACTGCCTAAAATAGAAATAGTTCCTAATTGGTTTCTCCCCTCTGTAGCTCATGAATACAGTGTACTTCGAAGTACAGGCTGTGTAATTTCTCATAGTAAGCAATCAGTGAGAAAGGTCACTGACAGGCTAATTTGAAACACTGCACTTCACAGTCTGTGTATTCATGAGCTACACAGGGCAGACAGGTACAAATTGTATTATTTTAGGCAGTAAATACAGAGCACATAAGCACTTTTTCATAAATAAAGTACATACAAGTAAATAGATACCCAGGGATATTATATACCTAGTAACACCCAGGAACCTTCCATATCCCTTTAAGCACTTTTGTAGTAAATATGAGAATAAGGGAGGAAAAGCAGCAGAACTGTTATGTGACATAAAACTAACACAATATTTATTTTTATATTTATAAAAAATTTGAATGGTCAGGGTTGGGACCCATCATGCTACAGCGAGACTTGAACTTGGGACAGCGCGTATACAGAACATGCCACCATGTGCTGGGGACTACATTCTGTTCCTTTTAGTACTCCAAGGCTTTTGTTATTTAGTCGTTCAGTCCTGTCCGACTTCCCGTGACCTCATGGACCGCAGGACGCCAGGCACATCTGTCAGTCTCTGAGCTACCTCAAGCTCATGTTCATTGTTTCAATTACCTCATCTATCCATCTCCACCTCTGCCTCTCCACCACATGTGCCTTCAATCTTTGCTTTGTATGTAATTGATTCCAAACACTTGTTGTTTCACCTACAGTTCTTTAAGGCAACAAGACCTACCCTCAGTTCTTGGTTGTTTTTCCCTGTGTCTGAGACTCAGTGTTCCTGTATATTTCAGGTCGTCTTTTTGGGTTCTCTTCTTGGCCCTGACTCTCCCATTGCTTCAAATTTCCCGTTTCCCAGGAGTGTCATGTTTCTTGGACCTTCTCTATTGCTCTCAGTCTTCCCCAACCATTGGATTGCTAAAGTTCTTTCTTGCCTCAGGCCCTTAGGTAGTCTGCATTACAAAGCGTATAAAAGTGTCACAAGTAGGGGCCAGCTGAATCAGGCAATGAATGGATCCCACAAATTAGATCACGAGGAGGGACCTGCTGGACAGGCCAATTAATGAATCCCACTGGTTAGGTCATGTGGAGAGCCAGCTGAATTGTCCAATGAATGGATCTCACTGGTTAGGTCATGAGGAGGGACCAGCTGGATGGGTGAACGAATGGATCCCAACGGTTAGGTCATGAGGATAGAACAGATGGACCGGACACTCAATGGATCCCACCAGTTAAGTCATGAGGAGGAACCAGCTGGACCAGCCATGAATGGATCCCACTGATAAGGTCCTCTCCTCTGCTTATTTCTGTGTATTCGTGCTAAGGATTTCCTAGAAGGAGACTGCTTCAGGTTCTGAGCAAGATGGCAGTTAGTAAGTGACTCTGTCCCAAGCACATAATAGGAAATGGGTAAGTGCATCATGTTTCCTCACTATGTCTCAAGCACACAGCAAAAAGTAGAGAAGATGTATTAGGTATCCAGAATGTCAGGATAATGTTCTGCTCTCATTCCTCTGAGCTCATGAGCCAAAACAGCTCTTTGTCACATGCAGATAGCTAATGTTCACTTTGATATTGTCATTGTTGCCATGGCAACCCACAAAACCACAGCACTTTTCTTCAAGTTTCTCCCCCATCAAAGTTGTTATCACATTAGGCCTAATAATTTATGTATATTATTTGAAGTGCTTTTTTCTTGTGCTTTATTTAATTATTCTTACTAGAGGCTGTATAGAAGATGCCCCTGATCTTTTTGCCTGTTTTCTGGAAGGCCCATGAATAAATGCCATTTAAGTCATAATGTTAATTATAGTAATTATAGTAAATCAACAAAATCATATTTGCCAGCAAAACAAAAGTTTACCCCCTTTTTTTATGTTTATTGGCTCACTTATGGGGGTGATACATTTTTCAGTGTCTCTGTCTGTTTCATGTTAATCCTCTCTAGCACATTATAGGAGCTTTGGGAGTCCCCTGCCTTGTACCTCCTCTCTGTGCACTGAACAGGAAGGATTACAGTCTAGACTCTAGGTCAGCTTTCATGCTCCTGACAGATATAACTGCTAATGTTGTTAGTTTGTTACAAACTTCACAAACATGTACAGTTTTTTTTTTTACACTGGCCCTTTAAAGGAACTCTACAGGCATTATTTTGTTTAATATATATTTTTTTTAACTGGGAGACCTAATTAATTTTATTTTCCTCAATGTAATTGTCATATAAAAGTTACTGTTCAATTACTTCCAAGAAGCCCCAAGAGTAAGTATTTGACCCCTCCGTCTTAATACTTGGTGGCAAAACCCTTGTTGGCAATCACAGAGGTCAGACGTTTCTTGTAGTTGGCCACCAGGTTTGCACACATCTCAGGAGGGATTCTGTCCCACTCCTCTTTGCAGATCCTCTCCAAGTCATTAAGGTTTTGAGGCTGATGTTTGGCAACACGAACCTTCTGCTCCCTCCACAGATTTTCTATGGGATTAAGGTCTGGAGACTGGATAGGCCACTCCAGGACCTTAATGTGCTTCTTCTTGAGCTACTCCTTTGCTGCCTTGGCTGTGTGTTTTGGGTCATTGTCATACTGGTATACCTATCCACGACCCATTTTCAATGCCCTGGCTGTGAAAAGGAGGTTCTCACCCAAGATTTGACGGTACATGGCCCTGTCCATCGTCCCTTTGATGCGGTGCAGTTGTCCTGTCCCCTTAGCAGAAAAACGCCCCCAAAGCATAATGTTTCCACCTCCATGTTTGACAGTGGGGATGTTCTTGGGGTTATAGGCAGCATTCCTCCTCCTCCAAACACGGCGAGTTGAGTTGATGCCAAAGAGCTTGATTTTGGTCTCTTCTGACCACAACACTTTCACCCAGTTCTCCTCTGAATCATTCAGATGTTCACTGGCAAACTTCAGACGGACCTGTACATGTGCTTTCTTGAGCAGGGGGACCTTGCGGGCGCTGCAGGATTTCAGTCCTTCACGGTGTAGTGTGTTACCAATTGTTTTCTTGGTGACTATGGTCTCAACTGCCTTGAGATCATTAACAAGATCACATACTTATTTCACTCACTGACCTGCAAATCAATTTATAACTTTTTTGACATGTGTATTTCTTTCTTTTTTTTTTTTTTTGTTATTCTGTCTCTCACTGTTAAAATACACGTACCATTACAATTATGGACTGATCATTTCTTTGTCAGTGGACAAACATTCAAAATCAGCAGGGGATCAAATACTCCCCCCCCCCCCCCCACTGTATATATATATATCACATATATAGTTGTGGGCAATACGAGTTGCGTAGTTAGCCCGCGAGGGCCACAGTTGCTGGCAAGGAGTGCTGAAGGCGCTCCTTGCGCAGGTGAATATGAGCGCCATAGGCGCTCATCCCTACCGCCCTGTACGACTAAGGCAGTGATCGCCAAAGGAGCTCACTTAACTGGTGGAGATGTGCGCCGTAGGCGCTCATCACTATGACCCCGCACGACTTAAGCTGGCGCTCACTGTGCTGGTGGAGATGAGCGCCATTGGCGCTCATCCCTACGACCTGCGGAACTACACATCAACAGAAATCTCAATTACACAATTCAGAATGCGAGACTGGTAGCAGTTTGAAAAAAATTGCATGGAAAAATTACGGCCCGTCACACTTGCAAAATATGACCCGCAGCACTTAGAAAAATAAATAATACGAGGTCCAAAAAAATACGAAGTTAACGGCCGAACCTCGCACATACAAAAACAACAATAACACAAAGAAAATAAAAAAAATAAAAAAAAATAAATAATCACACACAGCCAGGACATCTGGGAGTGAGGTTGCACCACAATTTAAACACAATTTGCAGCGTTTGGGCACTCAAAAATCGCCTAAGCAACAAAAAAAATGACGAAATAAACGAAAACGAGGCTACACGACTCCTAAACACGCAAAACACCACCAAGCACATAACAGTTTTACACAGGAACGAACAAGGTATAAAATACACTATTAGGGAAAACAGAAAATGCTCCACACCCGCGTAACGCATAGACAGTCGCCGCCATTTTACAACACTAACATTACCATTCCAAAATGCCGAATTACACAGCTAAACAAACAGTTTCCCCTCACGCACACAGCCGATTTACACTACACACTTGCCACATTGCTGACACTTACACCTCAGGTCAGCAACACTGCAAATGTACATTTTATGCTGCAGGAAAATCAAAACAGATTGTTAGCTCTTCAGGATATTGATTGCTGGATATATTAATTACAAATAGGTAAAGTATATTAATTTATTATTTTATTAATTAATTAATTAATTATCATAAAATATATATATATATATATATAAAAAAAAAAAAGGACCAGGGGAGAGGATCGCAATGATCGCCAGGGCTCACAATGAGCGCCGAGGGTGCTCAGAGGAGCAAAAGTACACAAGGGGAGAGGCTCGCAATGAACGCCAAAGGCGATCATTGCAGCCCTTGCAATGAGCGCCAAAGGTGCTCAGACCACCAAAAGTACACGAGCGAAGAGGATCGCAATGAGCGCCAAAGGTGCTCAGACAACCAAAAGCCTTACATTGTGTGGCAAACAACATTCCCAGCCTTACAATTTTATTGACCGTCATTTTTTGACGGGCTAGTCGCTAGTACTAATATAATTTTTGGTTCCTCTTCTCTCTCATGTATGGAACCATGTTTTACAACTGAGAACTAAGGTCACACCCACAGATAAAGGCTTCATACTACCAGTGTCTTATGATGCCCCCTCTATGATGGTGTGGCTTGAGGTCACAGCTGTGAAACATGATACTCTACATAAGAGAGACCTGGAAGACACAGGGAGGTTCTAGAAGGTGAGGAACTGTTACTCTGAGGGCTTCTTAAAAGTAAGTGAAGTGCACATTTGATATAACAATTACAATAACGAGGTTAACATTAATTAAAGGTACATGGAAGTTTCTTTGTTTTTCCCTTTTTCTAATCTAACACATGCTGCTTATACCAGACACATATTACATTGAGTCATTATATACACACACAGATTTTTTTTTAATTTTTTTTTAAATTTGGTTTCCACACCCCCAGAGACGCCTACATAGGCACCTGGTACTAACCAATAGAAACACTGCATTCAAGTACAGTTTTTATCTCTTTACCAACCCTCCAGCAAATAACAGCACAGAGATCCAGATCCGCAATGTTTGAGCTGCTGCATTCCAGAGGGGAGAGGGAGGTGCGTGCTGGGAACAAAAAACTGCAGATCCCATGATGCTTTTCTACAGAGACTGAATACACATACACTGCATCTGATTGACCAAAAATAATGATGCAGTTTATGTTAATTTAGCTTGGCTTTTCTCAAAATCAACTGCCAGAAAAACAAAGACATTTTGCAAACTTTAGTGTAAGTTTATTAATGATTTTTTCATGTAAAAAAAATGTTTCCATACTCTACTGATTCTCCTCTATCTGATGCTTCATAATGCAGAAAACTTCCAGATACCTTTAAGTCACCCAGTTAAATATTTATAGCCTAAAGTGCCCCTTTATTCCTGAGACAGAAGTAGAAATCTTGTTTATAAAACCACTTATCATAATTAGGCCCAATTTGTTGATACAAGTCTGGTAATAAATAAGAAGAAAAACAATATTATTTCTTAAAGGCAAACACTTAGTGTGTGAACCCTGGGGAAAACACACCCCAGAATAAAGTGCCATTATGCACCGCAGTGAAAAGAAACACACATTGTCTCAGCGCCATAAAACTAAAATACCCCAGGGACCGTTTAATTAAATTTTAATGAAGGTATGTCATTTCAGTATTTGTGCCAAATTACAATTAATTAAAAAAAAACAATAGAAATATTTTCCAAGGAAAGACTTTCATCTGGTAGAGGCAATAGTTCAGACATGATATTTAGTTGTGTGGTTTGATAAAAGAATGAAAATAATGTTATTATTGGGTTCCAACGCAAGACACAATGGGCTGGATTCACTAACAGACTATAGGGATTATTAGGTATGTAACTAATAACATCAGCCAGTGTGTAATTAGTAAAAGCAGTTTAGAGATAATCTGACTGTTAGCAGTTCTGCTTGTGTCTAGGGGTGGACAAATGGTGCATCTGGAGAAATGGCTTGGAGTCTGAGAGGGTGTGTGCTGGCAGTTGTTTTTCAGCAGTATTGGAAAGTAGAGATTGGATTTGTGATCAAATTGACGTGTGTGTGCAGCCTTTAACATGAGTTTGGCTTGGCTTTGGAAAAAAAGATTTAAAATGGTTTTCCACATCTGCGGGCTCTCTGGTGGCGGAGGAGGCTCAAGAAGTTGTAGGTGATGGTGGTAGGTAACCCACGGCTCAGAGCCATATTGTAGGGTGGTCAACACAACAGCTCTGTACACATTGACCGTGGTGCATTTATTCAGATGCTTGCTGTTCCAGACCCTTTTCTATAACCTGTTAAATGCACCATTAGCCTTTGCCAGTCTGTTGTCTATTTCTTTGCCAATCTTAGCGTCTGAGCAGATGATGCAACCCAGGTAGGTGAACTGGTGGACTGTTTTCAGCTCGGACACGCCATTACTTATTGGGAAGGGATCCAACAGGTCATTGCTGTGCCTGACTTGGCCATGCTAGTTTTCATGTAGATTGTTGATCATGTTCAGGAACTTGAGAGGACATCCTATACATTCCAGGATTTGCCAAAGACCCTTCCTGTTAATGGTGTGGAACGCTTTGGTAAGGTTGACAAATGTCACGTAAAGTCCCTTCTTCTGTTCTCTGCATTTCTTTTAGAGCTGCCTGAGAAAGTCACACTGAGTCTCTGGGAGTTCCTCCGTGATAGTTGGCATCAGTCTGTTGAGGGGTAGTCTTGCAAGGATTTTCCTCTGTGACGGAGAGCAGAGTTATCCCCCGGTAATTGGAGCAGTCTGACTTTTTTCCATTCTTGTTGTAAAGGGTGATGATGATTGCATCATGAAGGTCCTGTGGCAGCTTGCCTCGCTGCCAGCAGCAAATAAAAGAGCTCATGGACCTTAGCATGAAATGCTGGGCCCCCATGTTTCCAGATCTCTGCTGGGGTCCTATCAACTCCTGCTGCCTCACCATTCTTTAGTGGCTCAATAGCTTTTACAGTCTTTTCAAGAGTAGGAATTTCTAGTTCTGTTTTCATTTGTAGTTGTGGAATGCGACAAAGCGATGAGACTGAAACTTTGTGGTTGCCACAGAATAAAGTCTTAAAGTGGTCAGACCACCAGTTCAGAATCAACTCTTTGTCTGTGAGAAGTGTTTGACCAGGTGCAAAGGTGCGTACACCGCCTTCAAGGCTTCATAAAAGCCCCTGCAGTTGCCGACATCTGCGCAACAATGGGTTCTTTCCGTATGGTTAGTCTACCACTGGTTCTGAATAGCTGCATATAGGACGGAAGGCCCTAGGACCTCTTCAGAGGTCTGCAGGGTGCTGATTTTGAGGTGTCCCCATAGAGCATCTGAAGAGGGATCCATGAATCTGTGATCCTTTAGTCTTGACTGGAGATTCGCCTGGAAGTCGGCCTTCACTTCAGCTGACTGGAGGTTGCCGATCTGTAACTTTTTCCTTGGGGCTCCTTTCCTCTTCAGTTTAGGATTGAAGAAGAGACGAAGTTTGCAGCGTACCAGGCGATGGTCCGTATTACATTTTGCGCATTACATCACTCTGGTGAGTAGGACGTCTCAAAGGTTTTGCTGATGCACCAGAATATAGTCTATAAAATGCCAGTGCTTGGACCGAGGACGTATCCAGGCTGTCTTTCTGCTGGAAAACGCTGTTGTGATGGTGCAAAACTCTAGCAGAAGGCGCTCGCTGTCACTGTAGCTTCCAACTCCATGGTTGCCAAGTACCCCTTTCCAAACTTCTGAATCCTTGCCTACTCTGGCATTGTAATCATCAACCTTGTCATCTGTAGGGACTGTACTAGTACCAGGACTGTTCTGTACTAGATTGTGCAGTTCAGAGTAAAACTTGAATATCCGCTTGAAGACTTGGGGATAGACACTGAAAATTGCAGTATGCTGCTTGTTTTGAAGTGGGAGACACATGAAAATGATGTGCTCAGAGTAACACTTTGGCAGGTTATCAAGTTTGAAAGCGATATGTTTCCTGACAATGAAGACACCAGATGGGAGTTTCTCGGTTTCTGGCTTACTGACCAGTAGAGGGTATAGCCTGCCCCATGTTCCTGAAGGCTTTCTTCCTCTGGTAGGCGGACTTCACTGAGAGTAGCAATGTCAATAGCCAGCCTTGATAGTTCATGGGCAACTAGAGTAAAGCACCGTTCTGGGCGGCCAATATCTGCTGTGTCAAGCGTAGTTCTGCTGTTCCAACATGCAAGTTTAAATCCAAGTACACCTTGTAAGGAAGATGTGAGCCTTTTCTTCTTTTCTGAGTTTTGACCGCATTTAAAGATGTCCGTTGACCTCAGCTAGCCAGCTCGGTGAAGTGGAGATAAGCTTTCTTTAGACTACCTTTTCTAGGCCCTTCTCTTCCCTCTGCAGCAAGACTATTGTGCAAACTATGGGATACAGGAATTGCAGTAAATATCTGCCCATGGATTGAGAGCTGGCTAAATGACCAAGGCTTTTTGGAGCATACTCAGATTGGACTAATGTGGTAAGTGGGATTCCTCAGGGTTCAGTATTAGGTCTTCTCCTGTTTAACATATTTATTAATGACTTAGAAGTAGGACTGGAAAGTATTGTCTCCGTTTTTGTTGATGACACTAAGTTGTGCAAGGTAATTAAATCAGATAATGATGGACTTTCCCTCCAAAATGATTTACATAAAATAGAGGAATGGGCATCTAAATCTAAATGGCAGATGAGATTTAATATGAATAAATGTAAAGTTATGCATCTGGGAAAGAAAAATAGCCATGCAATTTATAATCTTAATGGAGCAAATATAGGTGTATCAGATATCGAAAGGGAAATGGGAGTACTTATGGACAACCACCTAGGTAACAGTGCTCAATGCGAAGCAGCAGCTGCAAAGGCAAATAACATATTAGCATGTATTAAGAAGTCTATAGAAGCAGGGGAAGCAAATATAATTCTACCACTATACAAATCCCTGGTACGCCCTCATTTGAAATATGAAGTACAATTTTGGGCACCACTTCATAAAAAGGACATTTTACAGCTGGAAAAGGAACAGAGAAGGGCTACAAAACTAATAAGGAGAATGGAGGGTCTAAGTTATGAAAAAAAGACTAACCAAATGAAGCTTATTCTCTCTAAAAAAAAGACGTCTGTGAGGAGACATGATTACCTTACAGTGGGGGGAAAAAGTATATGATTCCCTGCTGATTTTGAACATTTGTTCATTGACAAAGAAATGATCAGTGTGAGACAGAATAACAAAAAAAACAAAAAAACAAGAAAAATGCATGTCAAAAAAGTTATTAATTGATTTGCAGGTCAGTGAGGGAAATAAGTATTTGACCAATATTTGATCAATCAGCAAGATTTCTGGCTCCCAGGTGTCTTTTATACAGGTAACGAGCTGACATTAGGAGTACTCAAGGCTGGAATGGACTACAAGACACTGGCCAAGCAGCTTGGTGAGGTGACAACAATTGGTGCGATTATTCGCAAATGGAAGAAACACAAAATAACTACCAGTCTCCCTTGGTCTGGTGCTCCATGCAATATCTCACCTCATAGAGTTTCAATTATTATGAGAACGGTGAGGAATCAGCCCAGAACTACATGGGAGGATCTTGTTAATGATCTCAAGGCAGCTGGACCATAGTCACCAAGAAAACAAGTGGTAACACACTACGCTGTGAAGGACTGAAATCTTGCAGCACCTGCAAGGTCCCCCTGCTCAAGAAAGCACATGTACAGGCCCGTCTGAAGTTTGCCAATTAACATCTGAATGATTCAGAGGAGGACTGGGTGAAAGTGTTGTGGTCAGATAAGACCAAAATCAAGTTATTTGGCATCAACTCAACTCGCCGTGTTTGGAGGAGGAGGAATGCTGCCTATGACCCCAAGAACACCATCCCTACCATCAAAAATGGAGGTGGAAACATTATGCTTTGGGGGTGTTTTTCTGCTAAGGGGACAGCACATGAATAAATTGTAACGAAAAATTGAATTATTAAATGGCTAAGTGGATATTGTTTAAGCTATTATTATGAACCATATCTAGTCACAATAGGTTATGATACAATCTGAAAGATATATATCTTACACACCCAAAATATATATAATACAATGGAGAGGTATAGAACTGTCCATATACATACAAGAATACTATAGTATATGCGTTAATTCAAATGATATTCTATTGGATGTCGTGATGGTTGTTATAGTTTCCCTCATATGGCAAAAGAATTTGCTTAATCCTTGGGAAGCTATAACCTATTTCAATAGCTAAAACCAATTGTTGTATGGAACAACAAAAAAAGGAGAAAAAGATAAGTGCAAGTACTATAAGGTTGGGAACAAGAAAAAAGAAAAAAGAAAACAAACAATATATATATTGTATTATTTGTCAATATATTAGAGGGGGTGAAAAAACTTGTCGTTTATATCAAGGCCAGTGTCTTCCATGTTATATACACCACTTGATCATAAATGCACAACATGCAATTCTGGGTGGCGTCTTTGCCAAAATATCATCAATAAATACTATTTTGCTGAATGCAAATTATACTTCTACACCCTCTCAAATCAAAACACCACAACCTAAGTAAATGCACTTATCTTTTTGAAGTAGTGAAGGGGACAGGACAACTGCACCGCATCAAAGGGAGGATGGACGGGGCCATGTATCGTCAAATCTTGGGTGAGAACCTCCTTTCCTCAGCCAGGGCCTTCAAAATGGGTAGCTGAGGGGTATTCCAGCATGAGAATGTCCCAAAACGCACAGCCAAGGCAACAAAGGAGTGGCTCAAGAAGAAGCACATTAAGGTCCTAGAGTGGCCTAGCCAGTCTCCAGACCTTAATCTCATAGAAAATCTGTGGAGGGAGCTGAAGGTTCGAGTTGCCAAATATCAGCCTCGAAACCTTAATGACTTGGAGAGGATCTACAAAGAGGAGTGGGACAAAATCCCTCCTGAGATGTGTCCAAACCTGGTAGCCAACTACAAGATACGTCTGACCTCTGTGATTGCCAACAAGGGTTTTGCCACCAAGTACTAAGTCGAAGGGGTCAAATACTTATTTCCCTCACTGACCTGCAAATCAATCTATAACTTTTTTTGACATGCGTTTTCTTTTTTCTTTTTTTTTCGTTATTTTGTCTCTCACTGTTAAAATACACCTACCATTAAAATTATAGATTGATCATTTCATTGTCAGTGGACAAACGTTCAAAATCAGCAGGGGATCTAGCTAGAAGACTTAAACAACAGACAGCAAACTCTTTTATTCCTAAATTACTCACTAAAGAAAATGGCATGGTATACCAACCAGACCAGATTACTAAGGCATTTCAACACTTTTATACCGAGCTTTACTCAATGCCTGTCCATTCTGGGTCACAGAGCCATAAATCCCAAATAGAGACTTTTTTGTCAGCCATTACAATACCCCAATTTGATAAAAGTAAAGTAGATTCTCTCACATCCCCTATCACTGAAGAGGAAATTAGAAGAACAATAGGGGCTACAAAGCCTCACAAGGCACCTTGGATTCACTAATTACTATTACAAGCAATTCATGGAAACTTTGTTACCTCACCTCCAACATCTATTTAATGAGTTCCTCTCGGGCAAAACTATAAAAGCTATATTTCTTGAGGCAAAAATTATAGTAATACGTAAAGAAGGCAAAGACCCGATGCAGTGCAGCAGTTATAGACCCATATCTTTAAGAAACAATTATATCAAATTATTCTCCAAGATCATAGCAAATAGATTGGCCTCTATGTTGCCGATTCATCCGGACCAGGTGGGATTCATCTGGACCAGGTGGGCTTTGTCCCAGGTAGGGAAGCGCCTGATAATACTAGGCGAATCTTTAACCTCATGGATATCGCTTCAGACAAATTACCACTAATGCTACTATCTTTAGATGCAGAGAAAGTGTTTGATAGGATTGATTGGACTTATATGACAGAAGCGTTGCTTAAATTTGGCCTTAGTGAAAACTTTGTGAGAAGCATTATGACATTATATTCTGCCTCTAGGGCCTATATTTCCTATCAGGGTTTCAAGTCTCAGTTATTTAAGATAGATTTGGGAACAAGACAGGGATGTCCTTTATCGCCTCTACTTTTTGAATAAAGTTAGACGATAAAGAATATATGCTAAGCCTATTTGCGGATGATATTCTCCTCACAGTTACTTACCCATTAATTAGCTTACCTAGCCTATTTAAAACATTGAGCAATTTTGGCCATATATCAGGGTTTAAAATTAACCCAAATAAAAGTGAAGCTCTTAATGTCTCATCGCCCAAGCAACTGGAAAATTTGCTAACCTTAAACTACCTTTTTAGGACTATGCCATCATCGATAAATCTTAAAGACATATCAACATTACAGAAAGCAATATTTAAATTCATGCAATAAAAAACCTTGAATAAATAGGGCGACCATAACAGCATCAAAACAGAAAGGAGGCTTAGCAACTCCTGACCTTCTACGATACTATAAGATTAGCCCAAATGGCTAAATGGTATATTAAGAGAGCCCCCCCCAGTTTGGGTGGAGATATAACGTCAAGTTTTATGGGACCAAAATACTATGGCTAAGCATCCATCAGAGTATTAATTTAAAATCACTTCCGATGTGTCTGAGTCACTCCATTATACTATGGAATCAACAAGAGAACTCCTCTACTACAAAATGGCTCATGGCTAACGCCATTGTGGCTACCCCATGCAGACTTATCAATCAATAACAATACCCAAATCGCTTGGTGGATTAGAAGTCAGATAACAATTGTTGCAGCTGTACCGTTAGAATGTCAAAACTGGTCTCCATCGGACTTTAGCCTGATGATGATTAGCACACAAGTGGCCCAAACTGCAAAAAATAAATAAATAAATTAGCCAGCAAAACTCCCTTTGAGCATTGTTGCTTACACAACTCAAGAGGTAAAAAAAACCTCACTATTCTTTATAAATGCCTAATTGAACAGGCCACGCCTAGTAATTTGTCCTATAGGGCCTCAATATTAGCCTAGATGATGAACAATGGTGTATAATTACCAAAATGCAGCAAACTCCTCTTTAAACATTATATTGAAGGAAAATGTTTACAAAACTATATTGAGATGGTACCTTACCCCAGGTAGACTTCACTGTTCAAATAGTCAGTTGGATGGCAATTGCTCCAGAGGTTGCAACACCATAGGTTCCTTAAAACATATGTTATGGGATTGCCCCAAAGTTCAGCATATTTGGATGGCAACCTATAGTACCCTGGAGAAACCAGAAGAGGCATTATTAGTCTTACCACTCCCATGTCTTTCTAAAAATGCACAATTTCTATCAAATCAGATATTTCTGGCTACTAGAAGCATAATTGCAAAACATTGGAAAAAGACTGTTCCAGCCTTTGAGGAGGTTCTACGGAAGATTGAGTTTATTCTATTACTCCATGAGTGTCTTATCTGCTGAGATACATGCAAAATACAGGAAATGGGCCTCCTGCTGGGATATGTGGACGCTAAGAGTTGGCCGATGAGGTTTGTGAATGTGGACCTTGAAAGAGGGTAATATCTTTCCTTCTTTTTCTTCTTTCATTCTTCTTTTTATATATTTTTTATTGTTAGAATATTGCTTAGTATTACATTAGAAATACTAGAAAAAGTTAAGTGTACTTCTTTAACAAAAACAGAAAAGAGTGAAAAAGATTTGCAGTAAATGTGTTTATTATAAGCTGTAAAGTGTCACTACAATGTTTTGTACTCTTTCATTATGAAGACATGTTCAAATGTGTTGTAACCTACTTTTCTCATAATAAAAATGTATTAAAAAAATTAAAAAAAGTCCGCAGGGGATCAAATACTCCCACCCCCTGTATATAAATACAATATAAATACATCCAGGGTCAGTATAAAGATTTGTCAAGTGAGCTTTCTGTGCCAAGAGATTTCCAACTGACACAAGGACATCCTTTGAGGTTAGAAGTAAAAAAATTCCACCTTAAAGAAAGAAAAGGTAAGGGTGGTTAATCTGTGGAATTCTCTACCGAAGGAGGACAGAGGATTCGATAGATAACTTTAAAAGGGGACTAGATTTATTTCTAATCAAAAAGGGCATTCAGGTTTATCCTGGATAATTAGAGAGGGTATTGATCCAGGGAGGAATCCGATCACCAGTATCTGGGGTCAGGAAGGAGTCGATTGGCTAAGTTTCACTTGGGTTTTTTTCTTTTTACATTCCTCTGGATCAATTAACAATTAATCCACATATTGCAGATCAGAGGAGATCTAAAAAGGTTGAACTTAATGGACTGAAAGTATTTTTTCAACCTCAATTACTATGTAACTAGCTGTCACTAGAGAAGGCTGCTTGGTTGTTCCAGGTGCTGCTGAATGATGCCGTCATCTCCTGGGTCGGCATCAGGTGACCCATACACCTGTACCGCCTGCATGCAGAATTGAGACTGCTGATCCAGTGACATCTTCCACCTGCCATTTCTCCCCTTTCCCATCACTGCAGGGCTCTTGAAAATGTTGTTTGTCTAGATGTAGTCGTGTCCCTTAGGCCTGCGCAAAGGAGTTTTAAGGTGAGATGCAGTGTGCGCAGTACTGGTTCCATCCTTTACACTTGGGGTGCATCTGTCATGGCCTAGCAAGCTTGGACGGTGACAGTGAGGTCCTCGAGTCGTAGGTGTTATATTGGAGAGTCCTTCTCCTAGATGGATCACCTGACAGGTCTAACAAGCTGCATCTGCCTGGGTTTGAAATCAGTTTTCCTTATCCAAGGCTGGCTGCCAACCAAGGCTAACAAGCAAAGCCTAGCCACCCGATTTTACCGCGTCATAACGTACCAACCTCTGTGAAAACAGGGGGCACCAACGAGAAGGTGTTGTTACGGACTCAGTAATGTAGGAGAGGCCATATGCAATGACCTCCTGATTGGCAAGCCAGCCAGTGGTCACGTGGCAATCATTACACCGGAAAAGGAGAGGCGATGTCTTGCGCATACACTTTCCCTGGGCGAGTGGGCTGTTCAGCCCAGGTCACCCACCCCCTACCTCCTACAGCCTTTAACATGTGACACTTAACTCAATGCACAAAATCAGGCAGTTGCATTATGAGGTGCAAATACTACTTTCTATACCCTGTAGCTGCCCCCGTCAGGGGCTGATCTGGTGAATTACAGTGCCACGGAGTATGATATATATAATATATTGTTTCACACATGGTGGGCTAAAGAGTTATAGAAGCCCTCGACCGTAGAGAGTACAGTAGCACAAACAATGAATAGTACTTTAGTGATTCAATTTGAATGTCTTAAAAATAAGTTAATAAACTTATTTCCTGCTGAAATTTTTCAGAAATACAGTTGATGCACTGCACTCTGGGAAAACTGGGCGGGGCATGCAAATGAGACCACAATGTATGCTCACTCATAAATCCAATAACCATTAATAATTATTTATTGTTATAATATAGTATAATATACTATAAAATAATATATTATAATATAACATTTTCTAAAAACATTTTGCACATTATAAAGTCAGGATCTTCATAAGAGCATACTATAAATATGATACTAGTTGATACATTTCCAATGTTATTCTAGTGAACCTCTTTTTCAACACGTTGGGTTCCCAGATTTGTCTCCAGGTAACGTCAACTTGTGCTTAATTTCCCAGGATCCATTGTTCTTCCGTGCCATATATATATATATATATATATGTTTGTGTGTGTATATAACTCACACTTTAGTTAACCTTCTTTCGGACAAGTAAATATTGAATTTAGTTCAGTACAGAAGAGCGACACTTGGGAAAAACTCATAGAATATATAGAAATATGAAAAGCAAATATTGTATGTGTACATTTACATGGTTATATTATATACTAATAATGACAAAACCATAATTGTGACAATTCTGACGCAACTTAAATATTATGGTCATTTTGTTACATTTTCTATGTATCGGTAATAAATCACATCACATAAATGTCACTTGTATCAGTATGATGAAGTTGTTTTATCAGAGATATGGAAGGTTCTTGGATTTTACTAGGTATATAATATGCCTTTACTTGTATGTACATTATGTTA
The DNA here is from genome assembly GCA_027410445.1 of Discoglossus pictus. Classification (NCBI taxonomy): domain Eukaryota; kingdom Metazoa; phylum Chordata; class Amphibia; order Anura; family Alytidae; genus Discoglossus; species Discoglossus pictus. The sequence continues at coordinate 141,011,433 of CM050170.1, read as the reverse complement.
TTATGAAGTGCTTATGAGCTCTGCCTATAATCATACAAATAGTCCCTGTATGGGTCTGCCCTCTGCAGCATATACAGACACAGACTCTGTAGGGCTGAATGGACAGTGACTTGAGCCTATCAGGGACCACATCTAAGCAGCATGTTGCTGAGAGATGATCTCTGATTGGTAAGTATGAGACACAGCAAGTACAGCAGAGTCAGTGACTTCATGTGATGCAAAGGGCAGACCCATACAGGGACTATTTCTTTAATTTAAGGCAGTAAAAACAGAGCTTATAAGCATTTCTTAATGAAATAAAGTACATAAAAGTAGATAGATAAACACATATATTTTATTTCTAGTAAAATCCAGGAACTTTCCATGTGGCTTTAAGTGTTAGTACTAAATTAGGGTTCCCTGGTGGTGCAGTGGTTAGGATAGGTTGCTTTCAACGCTGCAACCTGGTTTTGATTCCAGCCAGGGAACCAAGAGGTCACACCAACATGAAGCTATGCAGGGTTGGGCCTGATCAGTACTTGGATGGGAGACCACCTAGGAATACCACTGGAGAAGGAACTGGCAACCCACTCCAGTATCTCTGCTATGAAGACCAAGTGGATCAGCATGATGTGGATGGTCCATGAGGTCACAAAGAATTGGACATGACTGAACGACACAAACGCACACTAAAAGAAAAGTGTGAGAAAGCGTATCCAGATGATAATACATTCATTTTAACAGAAAACAATCTGACTTTTTTCCTTTAAGTGGCATTTTTTTCTCATGAGAAAAGCTTTGTTTGATAAAAATAGCCATGGAAAATGACTCTAGATAAGATAAAGTAGGCTGAGCTGCACCTTTAAAACCACACAGGGCCTGAGGGTTATTTTTCTATAGGTTTAACATGGAAAAAATGCTGAAAAAAATGTAAATTGACATAATCTGCAAATCTACTGTAAATCCTGGCAGGTTATCAGTGCCTAATAGCACCAACTATTATCACATGACGTGGACTGTGACTAAAGGATCACATTAATGCCATAACTACAAGAGTTAGTTGTTTTAATTATACATCAATCAGTAATAATATTCATATTTAATAGTTCACAATAGCAATATCCAAGATTAGAGTTTCAGCATCCAGTTGAGTTTATTGTATCCACCCTGATAAGGTTAACAAAGACTGGTGTGTGGGTTTAAGGCAGGTCTAAATGGTTTTAAGAACATTCATTCATAGGCTGCCCCTACAACAAAAATGTGTTGCCAAGGGAAACCACTTTACCACAGGAGGTCTCCAGCCAGTAGAGATCATTGTGTTGATGTTGACCCTATAGTGGGTGGAGGCAAGCAGCAGCTGAGTCTGTAAGTTACATTTCTGACCCAACACTTCAGTGGCCCCCTTCTGGATCGCTACCTTGTCATGGTAAAGGGGCTTGTGTACTTCAACAAAGCTGTGAGCTATACCATGTAGTCTCCTCCAAGATAGACAGGTCATGGCAGAGAGGTCAGACAAATCATAGTCCACCGGAGAAGGAACTGGCAAACCACTCCAGTATCTTTAGCATGAACACTGTATGGATAAGTACATCCAGACAGATGATGTGCCTGGAGTGCTGAGGTCCATAGGGTCATGGAGAGTCAGACACGACTGAATGACTAAACAACAACTTTTGTGGCATACCATACACTATAGGCCAAAGGTACATCCAATTATAGTATTTCATTTCTAATAATGTCATTTTGTTGTTTGTGTTATTGTAAAGTGTCACAGAAAACACATTTCTCTATCATGCATTAAATATTAATCATTAATAAGAGAATGTTTTAAACACAAATTAAAAAAGTTTTCTATTAGATTAATATAAAAAAGTAAATATTTGTATTTTCTATATGAACTTGACAATGTTTTTAGCAAAAATGAAGAGCAATAAATTAAGCATTATTTTTTTAGCTATTTGAGCCAATTATTATTTACTTTGTCAGATGATTATTTCTGCTACTTTCTCAGTAGGAAACCTTAAAGATTTTAATTAGTCTTGCTCAAAATACTATACATTGTACTAGCAGTTTTTCTCAGTAAATAATTTCTGAAATATTTAGAACTGATTTTGCTGTTCTGTATGTTAATGTGCGGCTCAGTATGCTAATGTGCGGCTCAGTATGCTAATGTGTGTGTCAGTGTGTTAATGTTGCGGCTCAGTGTGTTAATGTGCGGCTCAGTGTGTTAATGTGTGGCTCAGTGTTTTAATGTGTGGCTCATTATGTTAATGTGCAGCTAAGAATGTTAATATGTGCGTCAGTATTCTAATGTGCGGTTTAGTGTGCTAATCTGCAGCTCAAGGTGCTAATGTGCGGCTCATTATGTTAATGTGTGCGTCAGTATGTTAATGTGCGGCTCAGTATGTTAATGTGTGCTTCAGTATACTGATGTGCGGCTCAGTATGTTAATGTACGGTTCAGGGTGCTAATGTGCGGCATAGTATGTTAATGTGTGCATCAGTATACTGATGTGCGGCTCAGTGTGCTAATGTGCGGCTCACGGTGCTAATGTGCGACTCAGTATGTTAATGTGCTGCTCGGTATGTTCATGTGTGCGTCAATATACCAATGTGCGGCTCAGTGTGCTAATGTGCGGCTCAGTATACTAATGTGCGGCTCAGTGGGTTAATGTGCGGCTCAGTATGTTAACGTTAGGCACAGTGTGCTAATTTGCGGCTCAGTAGGTTAATGTGCGGCACAGTGTGTTAATGTGCGGCTCAGATTGTTAATGTGTGCCTTAGTGTGCTAATGTGCGGCACAGTGTGTTAATTTGCATCTCATTATGCTAATATGCGACTCAGTGTGCTAATGTGCAGCTCAGTATGCTAATGTTGGGCTCAGTGTGTTAATGTGCGGCTCAGTGTGCTAATATGCAGCTCAGTGTGCTAATGTGGGGCTCAGTATGTTAATGTGAGGCTCGGTATACTAATGTGCGCCTCAGTATGCTAATGTGTGGCTTAGTATGCTAATGTGTGGCTCAATATGCATGATAACTGTTGGAGAGGGTTCTACCTGCCAGATAACATTGGGGGACTCTATTTTTCCCACTACAGAGCCAAACAAGCAGACTGTAATCATAATTAGCACATCACAGCAGCTAGTTAATATGTGTGGGCCACTTTCGCTATTGTCTTTGTATTAAAGATCCTCTTATGTCCCTTTGCAAAACAAAAACAAAAAGGAGTGATCTGAACTCTTGAAGGTTTCTATTCTGTCTGGAAAGGTTTGTGCAAATCTTTTTTATTGCCCTTCCCAGCTGTCAGGATGTGAGATCATACAGGGAGAGTTGGAGTTAATCATGTGATATTATAAGTCAGCGGGGTCATGGGCCAGATCTGCCGTGTTTGGCCTCCAGTTCCGCACCTCACTCCATCATTTATACGTTGTAACATTTGTTACAATTATTTTGTGTAACAACAAGCTAAATGTATCTATTTCCCTTAAAACAAGACTTAATTAATGATACTCCTATATATGTTGAATTGCGTTTTTAAGAAAAAATGTACATTGCAACATTAAAAATAATCTAAATATTGTTAGAAAATCCTGTGGTTTCACCTCAAACTGAAATTCTTCCTTCTTTGTTCTGTAAATCCTCACAAATGTCCAGTTTTGCCAATAAAAACACCCCAGAAACCCAGGTTTTTGGCTGCCTGGCGTCTGGGCGGCTACACAAGGCTATACCTCTCACAGAGAAGGATATTTATCATAGGTTGTTTATCTCATGTAAAATAAATACCCTCAGTGTTATTATATGGTGTTTATTTCCATAAAAGTAATTATGGAATTGCCCAGGTTATCCCTTTGATGTTTAAAGGGCCTCTGCACCCCAAAATCAAGTTGTATTTTTAGGTTATTCTTAAAGATCATGAAAACTGGATATGTGTTGTGTTATCCATTTGTTTCTAAAGTGAATGTATCCTGGGAAATTACATGTTGTTGTTACTGTATTTATATGCAAATGAGCAGTTCATACATCTTCATGAGCTTCTTTGTGTGCTAATTAGAATTAAAGTCTGCTTGTCTGTCTCTGTTGTGATCAAAATAAAGAGCTGCAATGTGATCTGGCAGTTAGACTTCATTCACCCACCATTATCAGGAACTGTGAGCCGCACATTGGCATACAGGAGCTGCAAAACAAATTCAAAATATTACAGTAATGATTTACTGTAGAGAAAAACTGCTAGTACAATGTGTATATTTATATACAGTGCCTTGCAAAAGTATTCCCCCCCCCCCCCTTGGCATTTTCGTGTTTTGTTGCCTCACAACCTGGAATTAACATGGATTGTTTGAGGATTTGCATCATTTAATTTACAGAACATGACCACAACTTTCAAGATTTTTTTTATTTTTTATTGTGCAGCAACAACAAATAGGACAAAATATCAGAACAAGTCAATGTGCATAACTATTCACCCCCCTAAAGTCAATACTTTGTAGAGCCACCTTTTGCGGCAATCACAGCTCCAAGTTGCTTTGGATAAGTCTCTATGAGCTTGCCACATCTTACCACTGGGATTTTTGCCCATTCCTCCTTGCAAAACTGCTCCAGCTCCTTCAAGTTGGATGGTTTGCACTTGTGAACAGCAATCTTTAAGTCTGACCACAGATTTTCTATTGGATTGAGGTCTGGGCTTTGACTAGGCCATTCCAACACATTTACATGTTTCCCCTTAAACCACTCAAGTGTTGCTTTAGCAGTGTGTTTGGGGTCATTGTCCTGCTGGAAGGTGATCCTCCGTCCTAGCCTAAAATCACACACAGAGCGGTACAGGTTTTGCTCAAGAATATTCCTGTATTTAGCACCATCCATCTTTCCCTCAACTCTGACCAGTTTCCCAGTCCCGGCTGCTGAAAAACATCCCCACAGCATGATGCTGCCACCACCATGTTTCACTGTGGGGATGGTGTTCTTTGGGTGATGTTTTGGGTTTGCGCCAGACATATCGCTTTCTTTGATGGCCGAAAAGCTCAACTTTAGTCTCATCAGACCAGAGCACCTTCCTCCATACATTTTGGGAGTCTCCCACATGCATTTTCGCAAACTCAAAACGTGCCATTATGTTTTTTGCTGAAAGTAATGGCTTTCTTCTGGCCGCTCTGCCATAAAGCCCAACTCTATGGAGCGTACGGCTTATTGTCGTCCTATGTACAGATACTCCAGTCTCTGCTGTGGAACTCTGCAGCTCCTCCAGGATTACCTTAGGTCTCTGTGCTACCTCTCTGATTAATGCCCTCCTTGCCCGGTCCGCGAGTTTTGGTGGGTGGTCGTGTCTTGACAGGTTTGCTGTTGTGCCATGTTCTTTCCATTTGGTTATGATAGATTTGATGGTGCTCCTGGGGATCATCAAAGATTTGGATATTTTTTTAAAACCTAACCCTGACTTGTACTTCTCAACAACATTGTCCCTTACTTGTTTGGAGAGTTCCTTGGTCTTCATGGCAGTGTTTGGTTAGTGCCTCTTGCTTAGGTGTTACAGCCTCTGTGGCCTTTCTAAAAAGGTGTGTATATGTAATTACAAATCATGTGACACTTAGATTGCACACAGGTGGACATCATTTCAATAATTATGTGACTTCTGAAGGTAATTGGTTGCACCAGAGCTTTTTATGGGCGCCATAACAAAGGAGGTGAATACATGCGCACATGTCAGTTTTCTATTTTCTATTTCTAAAAAATTGTTTTATGTATATAGTTTTCTCATTTCACTTCACCAATTTAAACTATTGTGTTCTGATCCATCACATAAAATTCAGATTAACAAAACATTGAATTTAAGGCTGTAATGTAACAAAATAGGTAAAAAAGTGGGCGTGAATTCTTTTGCAAGGCACTGTATGTATATTTGAGTTTTTAACATTCTTTAAAATGAAATCAACTTCTTATAGGGGTATGGATTTGTAATTGGATCTGATACCCCCTTCTGGATCGTTACCTTGTCACGGTGAAGGGCTTGTGAACCTCAGTGAAGCTGTGAGCTACACCATGTAAGTTAACCCAAGATGGGCAGGTCATGGCAGAGAGGTCAACAAATCATGGAGAAGGAACTGGCAACCCATTCCAATATCTTTCCTAAGAAAATCATATGAACAAGCACAACCAGAGACTCAGACAGATGTGTCTGACGTGCTGCATCCATATGGTCACTGTAAATGTAATTGTCAGGACTCATATATCTATATTTCTGTCCATTGGCTGACAGGGACAAGCCCTCAGATCAGTTAAACATTTTAATCAGTGTTTTCTGCTTTCAGGGACATGGATCCTGCCAATGCTACAATCAGGTAGAGCACTGAAAACCAATGAATATTACACAGTTTCATACAAGCTTTTTATTTTCTCTCAAAAATCACAAGCACCCTGCAAATGGCAATGCAACCAAAAATGCCAGCTTATTCCAGGGGTGTTTAGACATTTGAAATTCTTCACTGTATTATTGCAGGGAAGAGAGTATATAATCATTATTATTATAATTATCTTTATTTATATTGCGCCAACATATTCCGTAGCGCTGTACAGGGGTTGAGTACATGACAAAAACAAACTTAACACCTTATAAAGAACGGAGGTCCCTGTTTTTGAGCATAAAATCAAATGTACATAGAGCTTGTTTCCAAGGCACTGACACAAGATTGAAAACTTGCAAACTTACATTTAGTGGGAGCTTGTAATTTATAGCTCCTTCAGGACCTGAGAGCCACCACCCCCATGCAGCTGGACACTTGATAAGGTCCCAGGCAAGTGAACCATTTTAGTGCTGCATTTAAAAACAAGTAGCATAGTCAATAAGAGGATATTTAGGTTTTATATTGCCTTAGTCCAGGGTAGGAAAGTTCAGTCCCGGAGAGCCACACACAGGCCTGGACTTAAGGATTTCCTTTCTCTGCACAGGTGACTGAAGAAGTGCCTGTACGCAGCAGGGATATCCTCAAATCCTGGCCTTTGTGTGGCTCTCCAAGACTGAACTTGCCTACCCCTGCCCTTAGAAACATTCTGATTTGTGAGGCCCCCAATGACCCAGTCCCTCCTCTTCCTTTCCTCTTGCCATATCGCACACACCTATATAGAAAATCCTAAGTGTATATGTGTCTATGTAAGTATGCAATGGTCGGTCTCTGCATGTAGACATTTCTGTGCATATTCTATTCATTGCCTCAGAGACTTCAGGCAGCCAGCTGCCCCCTGAAAACGTGCTGCCCTTGGCCTGGGCTTTGGCTGAAACCCACCCATGACAACTCAGTAGTGTCCTGGGATTCCGATGACGGACGGTGCAGGATATCAACACAAGTGACACATTTACCTGACTTTGATGGCTATAGATAATAACACACCCACATAGTGACTTGTGCATCTCTCTAGTGAAGCTCCCTTCTGGATCGCTCCTATTTACTTCAATTAAGCTGTGAGCTATACCATGTAAGGTCACCCAAGATGGGCAGGTCATAGCAGAGAGGTCAAACACATCACAGTCAACTGTAGAGGGAACTGGCACCTACTCCAGTATCTTTGCCAACATAACCTTATGGATAAGCACAACCAGAGACACAATTATGCCTGGTGTGCTGAGGTTCATAGGGTCACAGAGAGTCAGACATGACTGAATGACTAAACAACAACTAATGACCTCCACTCCCCCAGTTTTATGGTAAGAGATGACACACTTAATAGGATCGTCTCCCAGCAGTAACAAAAAGCAGCCCAGGATGCAAGTGGAGACACCCACGGATGACATGGATAGTAACACAAATGTGACATTGAGCTAAAACTGGACAACTGGTAAAAAATGACCAAAGTAAAGTGTATCACTGGGATTCCCAATGTCTTTGTTATGGTGGGATATAGGGCCAGAAACCTAGTATCCATTCTCAGAGGAGGAAGTAACAATGCTTACTCCATGCTCAAGAGTAGAGCATTGCCACGTGTGGAGCCCCCATCATCTTTAGGAAGACTAAGCAATAATGGGGGCTCCATATGTGGACTCCTTGCTCATTGTGCCTTAAGGAGTTCATCTACACTGGCTCAGCTAATGCTGAAATGTATGTCTGGGGTTTGCTGTTTCTCCTGTTCAGGGTTGAATTGCCTGGTATTTCGGGGCTGGGTCACTCTTGTGAGTGGGACCAGACTGATATACTACAGGATATTTCTCCCTGTGAAGGGTACAAGTGAGCTAAAAGAGGTTGCTCTCTGAGGGGGTTATCATGGCCATAGAACTAACCTATTAAGATTAGATTGTTCTCTGATTCAGGATCTATATTTTTTGTCAAACATGTATAGTGGTATCATTAATTGCATTACCCCACTCCAGCAGCAAGAGAAACTTCAAGATTCAAGTGAGCTACCTACCTTATTCAGTGGAGACACATACTCCTGGTCACTGGTGGCCTCCTCTTACTACCTGGATTGACTATATGCTTATAGGACAGAGCAAGTAGACACTTTAACTGTCCCTCTGGACCGCACACCCCCTTCTCTGGTACCTCTCAATTACAGTGCTTTGCAAAAGTATTCACTCCTTGACTTTTTACCTATTTTGTTACATTACAGCCTTAAATTCAATGTTTTGTTAATCTGAATTTTATGTGATGGATCAGAACACAATAGTCTAAGTTGGTGAAGTGAAATGAGAAAAATATATACATAAAACTATTTTTTAGAAATCGAAAACAGAAAATTGGCATGTGCTATGTATTCACCTCCTTTGTTATGAAGTCCATAAAAAGCTCTGGTGCAACCAATTACCTTCAGAAGTCCCATAATTAGTGAAATGATGTCCACCTGTGTGCAACCTAAGTGTCACATGATCTGTCATTACATATACACACCTTTTTTGAAAGGCCCCAGAGGCTGCAACACCTAAGCAAGAGGCACCACTAACCAAACACTGCCATGAAGACCAAGGAACTCTCCAAACAAGTAAGGGACAATGTTGTTGAGAAGTACAAGTCAGGGTTAGGTTATAAAAAAAAAATCCAAATCTTTGATGATCCCCAGGAGCACCATCAAATCTATCATAGCCAAATGGACAGAACATGGCACAACAGCAAACCTGCCAAGAGACGGCCGCCCACCAAAACTCACGTACCGGGCAAGGAGGGCATTAATCAGAGAGGCAGCACAGAGACCTAAGGTAACCCAGGAGGAGCTGCAGAGTTCCACAGCAGAGACTGGAGTATCTGTACATAGGACAACAATAAGCCGTTTGCTTCATAGAATTGGGCTTTATGGCAGAGTGGCCAGAAGAAAACCATTACTTTCAGCAAAAAACAAAATGGCACGTTTTGAGTTTGCGAAAAGGCATGTGGGAGACTCCCAAAATGTGAGGAGGAAGGTGATCTGGTCTGCGGATACTAAAACTTAGCTTTTCGGCCATCAAAGAAAACGCTATGTCTGGCGCAAACCCAACACATCACATCACCCAAAGAACACCATCCCCACAGTGAAACATGGTGGTGGCAGCATCATGCTGTGGGGATGTTTTTCAGCAGCCGGGACTTGGAAACTCGTCAGAGTTGAGGGAAAGATGGATGATGCTAAATACAGGGAGCAAAACCTGTACCGCTTTGTGTGTGATTTGAGGCTAGGATGGAGGTTCACCTTCCAGCAGGACAATGACCCCAAACACACTGCTAAAGCAACACTTGAGTGGTTTAAGGGGAAACATGTAAATGTGTTGGAATGGCCTAGTCAAAGCCCAGACCTCAATCCAATAGAAAATCTGTGGTCAGACTTAAAGATTGCTGTTCACAAGCACAAACCATCCAACTTGAAGGAGCTGCAGCAGTTTTGCAAGGAGGAATGGGCAAAATCCCAGTGGTAAGATGTGGCAAGCTCATAGAGACTTATCCAAAGCGACTTGGAGCTGTGATTGCCGCAAAAGGTGGCTCTACAAAGTATTGACTTTAGGGGGGTGAATAGTTATGCACATTGACTTTTTCTGATATTTTTTCCTATTTGTTGTTTGCGTCACAATAAAAAAAAAACATCTTCAAAGTTGTGGATATGTTCTGTAAATAAATGATGCAAATCCTCAAACAATCCATGTTAATTCCAGGCTGTGAGACAACAAAACACGAAAAATGCCAAGGGGGGTGAATACTTTTGCAAGGCACTGTATATAAATATATACATTGTGCTAGCAGTTTTTCTCTACAGTAAATCATTACTGTAATATTTAGAATTTATTTTGCAGCTCCTGTATGCAACACTTGAGTGGTTTAAGGGGAAACATGAAAATGTGTTGGAATGGCCTAGTCAAAGCCCAGACCTCAATCCAATAGAAAATCTGTGGTCAGACTTAAAGATTGCTGTTCATAAGCGCAAACCATCCAACTTGAAGGAGCTGGAGCTGTTTTGCAAGGAGGAATGGGCAAAAATCCAAGTGGTAAGATGTGGCAAGCTCATAGAGACTTATCCAAAGTGACTTGGTTCTGTGATTGTAGAGCCACCTTTTGCGGCAAAGTATTGACTTTAGGGGGGTGAATAGATATTTAGTCCTATTTGTTGTTCGCTTCACAATAATAATAAAAAAAACATCTTCAAAGTTGTGGGCATGTTCTGTACATCCTCAAACCATCCATGTTAATTCCCGGTTGTGAGGCAACAAAACACGGAAAATGCCAAGGGGGGGTGAATACTTTTGCAAGGCACTGTAGATCAAGCTGGCCTTCTGTTGGGAATATAGACTCAGCACATCTAATTATAGAGGACCGAATTGACGTAGGCGTCTTAAATTCATGGTCGATACACAGAATACTAAACACCTATCCATACTATCCAAATTGTTAATGTACATATGCTTCTTTCTGGATATGGCTCTTGTTTTTCTTTAGAACACCCTTAATAAACTCATATTTGACATTGTGAAATTTTCTATGGAGACATTACTACCCATAACATGACATCTAAGGGGTAGAACTAACATACCCTCATTAAAGTGTTGTTATGTGTTTAATTTGTGGTTATATTCAAGGATTGAAACAAATCAAGAAGTTCACATATCTGTGAGCTCGTAAATACACTTTTTATTTTGTTTTGTTTATTCTTTAAAAAATGTAATAAGCGAGGGAGTAGGTTAATTTTCTCTGGCTATTTATTTTGTCATTAAAGAACACTTGCTGTGTTTTTATTTGCAACATTTACTTTGATGAGTTTTATTAAAACTGAATTACCAGCACATTGCTGCCTTCTGCGAATGCACATCCAAGGAGGAAATCCAGAGTGGATCTGGATGAAGCTCCATTTGGATTGTCTTGGCACGACTTGGCATCAATCAGAGCAAGAGAGATAAAGATAAAGCACAGACCAGATTTACATTTATGGCTCCCCTTAAAAGACATATTTTTTGATGGGACAATATGGAGTCCTTTAGCTAATTTTCACAGTTATTATGTGAAGCAAAATGTGAGCACAAATTGTAGCGTTAAGCAAAGCTCTAAGCAAGTACTTACCAGTATGTAAAGGTCAATATGAGACTTAGTATGTGCATCTGTTTGTTTATCCTTTATTCCAGGGGTGTCCAAACTCGGTCCTGGAGGGCCGAACCCGGGCCTGGATTTGAAGATATCCTGTCTGTGCACATCGGGGTTATCATCAAATCCAGGCATGTGTGTGGCCCTCCAGGACCGAGTTTGGACACCCCTGCTTTATTCCTATATCTGTATTTCTTTCTCTCTGGGCATTTGTGTATATATATATATATATATATATATATATATATATTATTTGTGTGTCCAGGTGTTACCTGGATGTTGTGTGAAGTTACTTCTGGCCCTACTCTTTCTTGAACACCTCAGTTCACTTTTTGAGACTGTGCTTGGTGGACGATCTCCGGATCTCTTCTGTCTGGCACGTCAGCCTCCCCTTTTGAGGCTCTCCTTTCTCCTCTAGCCTCAGTCTTCTCTCCACTGTCTCCCTTTTGTCTACTTTGCTCTCATCAAGCCATACATTGCAATGTTTGGCTCCCATTAAGCCTTCAGTACCTTCACACCTGTGGAGCACATAGTCATCCAAGTTTTGCTTGCCATCGATCACTATAACCTCTCACTCCTAACATGCTCACATTCCATCACATTCAGACAACCCAAGTCTCTTTCACACAATAGATGCTCTTTGACTAACATTCAAACTACTCAAGTCACTTTCTCACATCATTACGACCATAGACGCTCTTCGGCATTCCAAGACCTAGTCGCTACCACCTCCGTCTCTCATGACATAGTCGCTACCCTGTCTTGCCTAAGATCCCAGGGGGATTATGAGTCCTTGCCCATGACCAAGAAAAAGCCTATTCCCTACCATGACTATCTGGCATTATAAGCAGGCTAGAATTATGTAGCTTGGGCCATAACATCAGGTACCACTCACCACAACCTATGAACCTTGGTCCACATTTAGTTGAGTTTAGGGTAGATAACAGACAATGTAGTCGGGTCACAAACAAGTGGTCGGGGAAGGGCAGAGTGAAAGAATTGTTGAGGTCACTAGAAAATCCACAGAACAAAATAACCCACTCAGAGCAGAAGTCCTAGCATGGCCAATCATGTTTCAGATTGATGTCTCTTTGACGTCACAATATAGCATTGTGTATCATCTCCTCCATTGGCCTGGGGTGATGTGCCCCACACCAATATCCCAGGGTGTCATGGAGTATGTTGTGAGTGACTCAGCTTGCTAAGTGATACAGGGCACAGGGTTGATGTCGGCAGTTAGTTAGTTAGTGGTTTAGCCAAGGAACAGAAACATCTCCTCTCTCTTTTATCTAGGAGACTAACTCCAAAAAATCAAATATACAACAGAAATTGTTTTTGTTTCATTACCGAATTGTCTGTATGGGAATCTGACCTATTTATATTTGTCTCTGTTCTGTATGTAAATGCATTTCCGCTATATCTGTTTACTATTTCTTTTTTTCTATGTTGCCAAAAGCAGTGGGATATATTTACAAAAGTGTTCCAATGAACAACCATCTGTAAACATTTTGGCGCTCAGAGAGGTGCTGTGGTTTCTGGATGGGGAATGCTATGAAAATCCCTTTATTTATATTAAATTGTTTAAGAGTAACTAAGATGAACATCTCATATTTTCATTTGGCTTTTGCAAAAGGGTGTCTCTAAGAATGATGATATTCTTCAGCAGTGGCCCCTCATAATGACCTTGGAGATCAGCTGAACCTCATGATGAAGACTACAGAGGCCAAAAGGTTGACTGTGGTTTACTGTTTCACTCCTATAGAAGATAATTAGCTCTTTGTGCCAAACACAGGGAGCAAGTTGGGAAGGATTTCCGAAAAAGCTAACAAGGCCAGGGCCTAGGGCAGTAAAGATTGGTTCCACTCTGTTGTTCCTATTCCACCAGCCTTTACTCCATCCTTTTCTCTTCTACACCTTTCTATCACCTGGTCCCTCAATATTCTTACTGTAGATCAGTCTGAACCTATCTAAAGATAAAGAATCCCTGAAATATCAGGCAAATTCTCCTATATAAATCTAAATAAACAGTACTTATCCAGCCTTCTCTGAAAAAGAAACATAGGTCCCTTAGAAGAGATCTTATAATAGTTCTGTGTAGAAGTGCTTTCCTTAACAAAATCTCCTTGATTCTAAATAACTGGAGTAATCTTCTTTATAGCTCAAGCACTACTATTCCCGTTAAGAAGATCAGCATAAATCAAATCACTTAAAGAAGAAAAGAGACAAATAGTGAAAAACATGCAAATACTATTATTTAACAATAGTAATAATTGTACTTACAAGTATTGTTGGAACTTGATATTTGTATCCGCAGGTGTGTACAAAAAACAGTCATTAATAAGTGAATAATAAATATTACCATAAGATAACAAGGGAATAAATAAATATATATATTAAAAATAAAGAAGTTTTTTTTAAATATTTAGAACCCGATTTAATTGCAAGCCCGCATCTCACTGGATTGTGGCGTGGGCGTGCTGCGGGTTCCCGTTCGTCTCCGATTGCGATGCTATTCAATTGAAGGAGCCTGCAAGTTACTGGCCGAAAGACGACTCTGTAAACCATGCACTGGTTCGGAGCAGTTCAGGGCGGGAATATGATCAATTATGCAAGACCGTATCCTCCCATTTCGAAACAGGCAATAGACCATGAGACCGCCAATCATTACATCAGTAAAAAATGGAGGTTACATGTCAATCAATTAGGTTTGGGAGTCCGATATGCGATGGGACTCGCAAACCCTCAAAATACGAAATTATAAACATGAATGCCAATACTGTTCTAGTCCATATGGGTGGCCTGATATGTATTAACTCATTGATTCCCGAGATCAATATAACCCCGAAATGACACATACTTTTTTTTTTATTGTCTATTTGCAAGCTGGAGACTGTTGTGCAATTAATTCTAATGTCTTTCATCGCTTTCCCCGTCATTAACAGTGCAGTATTGATTTTTTATTTGCATTTACAGTGCTGTGGACAGTGGTTAAACCCCCTTGCGGGTCCTCTCTAGCACTCATAGGATTTCCTCCTACATTTGCTGTTTACGGGTGTAAAAACATTTGCGGGCTTGGGGAATTGGAGCAATTGAATATCGTTTTACGATTTTACCGATCATAACTCTTGCGAAAGTGAAAAATCAAAGGCTTCGGGAGGCTGTATGTTACGGGTTTAACCATTGCAATGTTTTCAAGCCCGTAATCCGTAAACTGTCTGGAGCATGCAAAAAGACACTAATTGAATAGCAAATTAACTTACGGCCTCACTTAGAGCCGTGGTAATTTAAAATTGCTCAATTGAATCAGGCTCCCAGAAAGTATTAAGATGTACCCATAGAAGGGTAATAAAAAACTCTTTCTTCTCTAGTAGCAACAATGAAAACTATGAAGTAGCATTGCTAAATCTTGTTAGCCCTCTCCTCTCTGTGAAAACTGCTTCTTCAGAGTAGAGGACCTTATGGGATTTGGGGATTTTATGTGATTAGGAGAATTGAGGAAAGACATAAAATTAAAGATCTGCTTCCTAATCTCCCCCTAATCATTTACTGAGAAGGAAAGCAATTCTGGTATAAATATATGACACCACCAGTTTACATACCTCAGCAGTATTACTGTATATTTATATTTATTTCATGTTGTTATGGCCAACATGGAACATCCCATCTAGAATCCTCATCTTGTTTATTTGATGTGTCAGCTTGATAAGTAACATCAGCTTCAATGTCCATTCTTAAGTAAATCAGTAGATGTACCCATGAGCCTTTAAGTTAAAAGTAGCTAAATCTACAAAAAGGATAAAGTCTGAAAACTGCAAAAGTATAACCAGACAAACCCCACACTAGTAATGTTTAAAGAGACACTGAGGTCACAAATCTTCTATATTCTTAACAAAAATATTTTTTTTTTTTGCATGAAAATTAATTGCTCTGGAATCTGCAAGAATAACGTTATATCTAAGTTTCCCTGTTTTCACCCTTTTCTAATCTAACACAGGACCCATCCTGTTATATGTATGCACGCATTTGTGGATGGCGCTATGGGAAGCGCACCACAGACGTAGCCATGTACCTGTGTCACTACACTCGGTAAGTGGTTAGGGATTTTTGGGTTAGGGTTAGAGGGTTAGTGTTATGCCCGGAAAGTGGTTAGGGGCTTAGGAAGTGAGGTTTAGGGGGTTAGGATTAGGGTAAGTGGGTTAGGGGCTTAGGGTTAGGGGATTAGGGTTAGGGTTAGAAAGTGAGTATTAGGGGGTTAGGGTAAGAGGATTAGGGTTAGGGGCTTAGGGTTAGGAAGTGAGGTTTAGGGGCTTAGGGTTAGGGTGTGAGAATTAGGGGGTTAGGGTTAGGGTAAGAGGGTTAGGGGCTTAGAGATAGGAATGGAAGGTTTAGGGGGTTAAGGTAAGAGGGTTAGTGTTAGGGTCTTAGGGTTAGGAAGTGAGGTTTAGAGGGTTAGGGGGTTAAGGTTAGAGGGTTAGGGTTAGAGGGTTAGTGGGTTAAGGTGTACTACCTACTTGGGACATCTAGATCGGGACTCAGGAAGCAAGCACGCTTCCACAAATGTGTGCGAACATATAACAGGATAGATCCCTAACACATGCTGCTTTTATCAGGCACAAACATTACATTGAATCATTATATACACATACAGATTTATTTTATTTACAAAAATAAAAACCTCCCACACCCCCAGAGCTGGTTACATAGGCACAGTGTACCTACCAATAGAAACACCGCCAACAGAAACACTAACCTTCAAGAAGGCAGCAGCTCAATGCAGAAATCTACACAGCAGTGTCTGACTCCTCCTTATATGTTCACCGGTGAAAACAGGACTACATGTCCCATGATTCTTCGGTGCTCAAACTGGCTTTATAGATTGATACAATGATATCAGCTGCCTGTGATTGGCCAAAATGAATTATGAATGTTATGCTAATTTTAGAAGGGTTTTCTAGGGGTTTCAAAAGATTTAGCAAACATCGGGGTGAGTTTGTTAATGCTTATTTTGAGATTTTTTTCATGCAAAAGGATTCTCCTCTAGCAGATGCATTCATAATCCAGGAAACTTAAGTGTGCCTTTAAGTGTTATACATATTTTATTATTATCATATTTACAGTATGTGCTTATGAAGAACTTGAATTTAATTAAAATATTTTTTTAAAGTTTAAATTAAATAAATATAGTCTTTAACTATTATATACAATGTTGCTTTAATGGCAGCAGTCACTTTCCTTCGTGCCTAACAGGAAAGAATGAGAAGAATAATGAATTCAGCTAACATTTTTATTCAGTTCTCTTGAAAGTCTGCAGCTTTGCATTGATGCTTGCCAATAGAAATATCGTATTTAGAGATGTTATTTTGTATCACATATACAGTGGATATAAAAATTCTACACACCCTTGATAAAATGTCAGGGTTCTGTGCTGTAAAAAAATGAGACAAAGATAAATGATTTCAGAATTTTTTCCACCTTTAATGTGACCTATAAACTGTACAACTCAATTGAAAAACAAACTGAAATCTTTTAGGTGGAGGGAAGAAAAATAAAAAATAAAAATAATGTGGTTGCATAAGTTTGCACACCCTCTTATAACTGGGGATGTAGCTGTGTTCAGAATTAAGCAATCACATTCCAATCACATGCCATCACTTAAAGTGCCTCTGATTAACCCCAAATAAAGTTCAGCTGCTCTAGTTGGTCCTTCCTGAAATTTTCTTAGTCGCATGCCACAGCAAAAGCCATGGTCCACAGAGAGCTTCCAAAGCATCAGAGGGATCTCATTGTTAAAAGGTATTAAGTGAGGAGAAGGGTACAAAATAATTTCCAAGGCATTAGATATACCTTGGAACACAGTGAAGACAGTCATCATCAAGTGGAGAAAATATGGGACAACAGTGACATTACCAAGAACTGGAGCTCCCTCCAAAATTGATGAAAAGACGAAAAGAAAACTGGTCTGGGAGGCTACCAAGAGGCCTACAGCAACATTAAAGGAGCTGCAGTAATATCTGGCAAGTACTGGCTGTGTGGTACATGTGACAACAATCTCCCGTATTCTTCATATCTTTGGGTTATGGGGTTGAGTGGCAAGACGAAAGCCTTTTCTTACGAAGAAAAACATCCAAGCCAGGCTACATTTTGCAAAAACACATGTGAAGTCTCCCAAAAGCATGTGGGAAAAGGTGTTATGGTCTGATGAAACCAAGGTTGAACTTTTTGGCCATAATTCCAAAAGATATGTTTGGCGCAAAAACCACACTGCACATCACCAAAAGAACACCATACCCACAGTGAAGCATGGTGGTGGCAGCATCATGCTTTGGGACTGTTTTTCTTCAGCTGGAACTGGGGCCTTAGTTAAGATAGAGGGAATTATGAACAGTCCAAATACCAGTCAATATTGGCACAAAACCTTCAGGCTTCTGCTAGAAAGCTGAACATGAAGAGGAACTTTATCTTTCAGCATGACAACGACCCAAAGCATACATCCAAATCAACAAAGGAATGGCTTCACCAGAAGAAGATTAAAGTTTTGGAATGGCCCAGCCAGAGCCCAGACCTGAATCCGATTGAAAATCTGTGGGGTGATCTGAAGAGGGCTGTGCACAGGAGATGCCCTCGCAATCTGACAGATTTGGAGTGTTTTTGCAAAGAGGAGTGGACAAATCTTGCCAAGTCAAAATGTGCCATGCTGATAGACTCATACCCAAAAAGATTGAGTGCTGTAATAAAATCAAAAGGTGGTTCAACAAAGTATTAGTTTAAGGGTGTGCATACGTATGCAACCATATTATTTTATTTTTATATTTTTTCTTCCCTCTACCTAAAAGATTTCAGTTTGTTTTTCAATTGAGTTGTACAGTTTATAGGTCACATTAAAGGTGGAAAAAGTTCTGAAATAATTTATCTTTGTCTTATTTTTTTTACAGCACAGAAACCTGACATTTTAACAGGGGTGTGTAGACTTTTTATATCCACTGTATAGTTGTCAGTGTATGTAACATTTACAATGTTGATCACTACTTTTGACTCCCTCTCACAGCAAGGCAAGCAGTTAGGCCCATGTGACCATCACCCATCGGGGGCTGCAATGAGCGCCAAAGGGCTTGCATCACCCCCAGAGAGAGGAGGGGGGAATGAGACACAAGGGAGTGGGGGAATGAGACACAAGGGAGGGAGAGGAGGAGGAAATGAGACACAAGGGAGGGAGAGGAGGAGGAAATGAGACACAAGGGAGGGAGAGGAGGGGGAAATGAGACACAAGGAAGGGAGAGGAGGGGGAAATGAGACACGGGTGGGAGAGGGGGGAATTAGACACAAGGGAGGGAGAGGGGGGAAATGAGACCCAAGGGAGGGAGAGGGTGAGAAATGAGACACAAGGGAGGGAGAGGGGGGGGGGAATGAGACACAAGGGTGGGAGAGGAGGGGGGGGAAAGGAGACACAAGGGAGGGGGAGGAAGTCAGGGGGAGAGACCTGCAATGAGCACCGAAAGCGCTCACAATGGGTGGCAAACAGCATTGCCAGGCTTAAAATTTTATTCCTGTCATTGTTAACGGGCAGGTAGCTAGTATAATATAAGCAGCAGCACAAAAATGTGTATTAGATAAAGGGGTGTAAGTTTCTTACTATCAATCTGCGTCCTCCCTAGGCACCATTCTCTGAGCTCTCTAGCTGTGCTGTGAATCAGTCCATAATAGTTCACTAAATTGCCAATGCCAGGGAAATAGAAGTTAGATCATTGGAGGTATCCATTGTGGAAGAAACAGAGCAGCTATAAAATGGCGCTTACAGAGCAAGGACATATGTGCCATGTTTGTGTTTTAACAATGGACGGGGAGCCCTAATATCCCTCTGCCAAGCCCCAACCTTCAGCCTGTTTACTGAATTCATTACCTGCTTCCAACACACCTTCAGCCTGTCTTGTGATCAGTGGCGGAACTATCGCCAGTGCAGGCGGTTCAATGCACCGGGCCCTGCACCTTTGAGGGGCCCAGTGCTCATGCTGCCCCCCCAATGCACACACACACACAAACAGCCCTCATGGCCACCCACGGCCCCCTCGGATCTCTGGCCTGCTGTGGCCCCTCCTCACCACAGGAAGTGGAGTATCAGCATCTGGCAGGTACAGAAGTAGATTTAAATGTATATAGGTATGTATGTATATGTGTTTATATAAATATATATATATATATATATATATATATATATATATATATATGTGTGTGTGTGTGTGTGTAGATGTTAGTATAGATATCAATATTGTTGTGGTGAACTAACTCCTCATAAAATCTACTACACAAGCTTGGACCCGGCCCCACACTGATGAGAGGCATTAGCCTAGAAACAACTGTACGTGGGTATGATTCTTGGCTTGTGTATAATCCATCCATTTGCAAAAAAGCTGTGTAATACAGCAGGCATATGCTTAAAGGAAGCCATGTTTAAAATGGTTATGGATAAGAGCAAAGCCTTTGTGGGCACATTTGCATGTCCCAGAATGCAGTGTAATAACTGTATTTCTCTGAATACTGAGCAGGAAACAATTCTTTTAACGTGTTTTAGACGTTCAAATGTAAACACAAATGTACTATTTCTTTACTATATATACAGTAATTATATACTAGGAACTTGCCCGTCAACAATGACGGGAGCCCCGACGGGAGCCCCGAGATGAGCGCAGCATCGCCACCCTGTCCCATCCCTGTGTCTTTCTCCTCTGTGTGTGTGGTGAATGTTTGCGTGGCGCACGGTAACTGCGGTTGGTTTTATTTTCAAAGTCCCGCGTGCCTGGGTTGTTCATGTAAGTGTTACTGTCTTCAGTGTTGTGTATTTTGGGAGCCTGGCATTGCTGAGCCTCGTTTTGATGCCATTTCTGAAATTTTATGTTTTTGGTCCGCATTTTTTTCCTTGTTTAGGTGATTTTCGAGTGACTAAAAACGCCAAATATGGGTGTAATTCGCTTTCAACCTCACTCCCGGGCTTCCCGTGTCTCTCCCTGTGCTATGTGTGAGTGTGTTTGTCCATGATTTTTTTTGTGGGTTTTTACGCCTTTGGCGCTCATTGCAGCCTAAGTACTTCGCCGCTGGCTCGCCTCGCTTGGCTCACAGTTCGACTGCGCCGCTGGCTCGCCTCGCTTCCGACATCGCAAACATTAGGAAATTGCCCGTCAAAAATGACGGGACTATAATTGTAAGCCTGGCAATGCTGTTTGCCACACAATGCGAGGCTATGGGCCATCTGAGCACCTTTGGCGCTCATCGCGAGCCCCGCCCTGAGCGCCTTTGGAGCTCATTGCAAGCCACAACTTTCCTGCTTTGCAATGATCACCTTTGGCGCTCCTTGCGAGCCCCATGATGAGCGCCTTTGTCGCGCATCTCCTGGCTCGCAATGAGCACCTTTGGCGCTCATTGCAAGCCTCTCACCCTGTGTACTTTATAGTCGCGCTTGAGTGTTACTGTCTTTGTTTGTGTTACTGCTTTGTGGTAAATGTTAGTGGCTTGGATTAAGTCCTTGGGGCTCAAGTTAACTTGCTACCTCACTCACAGGCTCCCTGGCTCTCCCCCTGTGCTGTGTGTCAGTGTATAAGTTAATTTAAGGCATATTTGTTGTTATTTTAAGGTCTTTCGAGTTCCGTGGTTCGGCCATTAAAGTCAGATTTTTGCGAGGTGCACAGTGCATGTACGGGTTTCAGTCCTAAGCTGTACAGGTCGTAAGCTTTGTGTGCACCGTTGCGAGCCATAGTCCTGCGGGCCTCGCAGTTGCTGCCCATAACGTCTCGTCTCACTTTGCAAGGGCAGCCAAGCGTGACCACCATCGTAAGTGTTCCGAACATTCGCAGATCAATAACTATTATAGTGATGTGTGTGTGTGTATGTGTGTAAGTGTAGATGTGTATATCAATATATAGACTGTTAATGGTGTGACATATATGTGCAAAAGCATGTGTAGAGTCAACAGAAAATAAAAAAAAACATTTTGCATGGAACCCACCCCAGGGGGCTGAGAAAGAATAATAAAACAGAGAAGCGTCTTCTTGCATACATAAAGCTAAAACAAAACAGTCTTTGTTGTCAATTTTTACATTTAATTAAATGACAATAAACCAAGATTGAGGCAGCAGTTTCATAGTGTCACTTCCTGCCATTTTCTTGCCTTGATGTATAATTTTCTGGGAACAAGTCACTCTTATTTTTCCATGCAGGGATAGAAAGCCACAAAGCATATTGAATTGATTGGCTCTGGCAAAGCTATGCGATTAAATACTGAGCAAAAAACCACATGAATGTGAGTACCAATCTCGTCATTGCTGCAACGGTCTGAGCGTGCGGCTGCACGCCATATGGTGAAAGTGTCGGCATTTTCATGTCGGTGTCTCATAGAATTATAGTTGTTTCTGATTATTAGCATAATTACTTGCTACTTAAAAAAAGCCTTTGGTCTCCTAACACTTTTATTTACATTACTATCTATTGTTTCAGATGTGAAAGACTAAGCCTTGGGGGCTGGCGGCAGGGTGGGATTCTATGTTTAGATCTGAGACCACCTCTATCACAACTGCATTGTATAATGACTTTCTTACACTTGACCATGTGGTGTCTTCATATGCATCTGCAATAACACAGCACTGATTGCTGGTCGTTTCTGCAGCACACCAGGCATATCTCTCAGGCACCACCGCTCTGAACTTCCTCAAGCTCTTGTTCATTGCTTCAATTACCTCATCTATCCATCACCTCCTCTGTCGTTGTCCTTCAAATGAGGCTTGAAATGTACTGCCCACTTAACAATTAATCCATTTAGACCTACTGTATATGCTCTGCTCTTCAGAACATAGCCTTGGAATTCCTTGCAATGGAGAGTTTTATAATTACCTTCAACCCACCATATCATACTAAGTCTCTCCAGCCTCATTCCACAGATGCCAAAACCAACTTCACACTAATGAGTCCCATAAAGGGCGAAACAACTGTCTGTGATTTGGTTTCTGGCACTGAATTATAATCCCAGATTATGTTCAGAAGACTCAAGAGCAGGGCCCATATTCCTAAATGGATCCCATGCTGGCTAGAAGTAAATGGTGATACATTTTAAGACTCATTTGCATGCCACTACCCAGAATCCTTAGTGACAATAGAAAAACTGTTCACTGAGAAATTCTGTTGGAAAACAGGTTTCATGCTTGAGATGTTCAGAAGACTGTTTGAGAGCGGTAACTTCATCCTAAATGGATCCCATGCTGGATAAAGGTGAAAGGAGATACATTTTGAGACTCATCCCAGAATCCTTAGCAACAGTGAAAACACTGTTCACTGAGAAATTCTGTTTGAAAACAGGTCTCATAGCTTCCTTTAGACATGTGGGTGTGCTCTGAATGTTTTTTCTTCTTTCTGTCTTTACAAGGATAAACGCATTTACATCCAGCTGTCACCTTGTCCCTCCAGGCCAGTCACTCTATCCCTCACATACCCCGGGCGGCGCAGTATTTTTGGCGACAGAATTCTCTTAGGACATTTCTCATCATTTTACTTGCGTCACTTTATCACGGAATCTGCAAGATGAAATAAATGTCACATAATTCAGTAAAAAATCATTATTACATTGTAAATAATTAACACAAGTAACAGGGTAGAAACAATAGACGTGACTTCAAATGTAGATGTAATAAAAGATCGTTTGATTTTTAAAATCGTACACTGGTATTAAAGGGGAAGTTTTACCTACACAGAGGTTGCTCTTATATGAAAGAGTTGACTTATAGAAGTGCAAATATATATGTCAAAGTTTTAGCACTTACCTTTAATTGCTACAAGTCCTCTGTGTATTCGGTAATGTGAGCTGCTGAAGAATCTAGAACATGATATCAACTGTTACAGCTTAGAACCCAGCTACAACATACTGCTTAGACGTGGTCCCTGATAGGCTAGGACACTACATTGCAAATCCAGGCTTACAGAATTTGTGTCTACATACGCTGCAGTTGGTAGACCCATACAGGGACTATTTGTATATTAAAAACAGAGCTTATTGTAACTTCTTAATCAAATAAACTAGATAAAAGTAAATATATACACTGGGATATTTTATAGTAAAAGCCAGGAGCCTTCCATAGCCCTTTAAATTATTTAAATTTGGGGGTGGAGCTTGCGTCTGTCTGGGATAGACGTGTTTAGCCAGAGCTCCTGCTTTGAAATAGACTTTTGCGCTAATAAAATGCCCTAAAAAATCAGCAACCCCAATAACAGCAGGGGACAGAAGAGGAGGTGATCCTAATCCCCCACTGGACCCTCCGACTGCACTTTCGAATACACAGTCAAGACGGAGAGACTGGCCTGAAACCCAGGCCAGGACGCACCCTATCACACAGTGCCCTAAGCTGCAGGAAGCTGCAGGGGAGAGCGGAGGACACAGGAAGGCACTTGGGGGTGTCAGGCTCCAACCGGAGAGCCGTAGGGATGCCCTGACCTGTGCCAGCAAGTAAGAAGAAAGAGACTGGCAAGGAGGAAAAGCCCGCGAACAGGTGGCCACCATCTTGGGAGGTGGAGTGGGAGGGTCCGTAGCTGATTCCGTGAACCAGCACTCTGAAAGGACCTTGGTGGACCCTGGGAGACATCCGGTGGTGGCTGGTTCCGACCAGAGGAGCCCAGTAACGTCTAGAGCAGCAAATGCAGTGCAGGAAAGAGCTGCAGATGAGGAGAACTAGCCTGTGAATGGGCAGCCAACATTTTGTGCGCCAGCTGGAGGACTGTGTGTTCTGCTCTGACCTGCAACTGCCACATAAGCCCTACAACCCGAGGCTTCCATCTGGGGAAGTAAAGAAGCCCAGAGGGACCTTCACAGTGGCTAGCCTGGCAGCAATCCCCAGGGATAGTGTGAGTACAGAGGGGCTTGGGGAGAAGGAGGCTGGAGTTTTGGTGGCAGCCATTTTCCCTACTCCACTGGGGCAGGCACATGAGCCCATGCCGTTTTTCCTTTGGGCACAGTATAAAATAACACCACCTCCATATACAGTTTCAGCAGCACACAGAATATAGCTATAGGAACTCTGGCTTCTTTCCACAAACTCCCTTCTTCTGCAACAATTACTGGGCAACTACAACCTCCCAACTAATGTTTATGCAGGACTTTTTGCTATTTTCCCACAAACAGCACCTGAGTGATTCAGATCAATAGACTTGTGATTACTGGCTGTATTATAAGCCTGTGTGGTACCACTTGAAGGCCTGATCTCACACCGTCACCTTCTGGCTGCTCAAAGAGGTAGGAACAACTTTTGGCTGTATATGCCTCACATAACACCTCTCATGACTATGGAGCTACACACCCAGACCTTCACTGTTGATTACTAATATTGAGTTTGCAAACTATCTCACTTTCCAATCTTACGACGAGCTACTACAGCCGCTGACCCACTTTTTAAGTAGTACTTTGTGACTTTTTGCCTTAACAGTATCTGAGTGGCTAAGAACATTATGCTGGTACCTACAAGCTACGTCAGTGCCTGTGTGTCACTTCTTGGAAATCTGGCCTCTTATCTCCACCTAGAGGCTGTTCGAAAAGGCAGGTATCCCTGACATGGATTAGGAACTAAATGGGGATCTAACCCGGCAATACAGCCAGCAGGTGTCTTAACTATTTTTCCAGAGCCCGCCGTGTTTTACAAATTGATGCTGTACGACAAGGCACTAAACACGTCTGCTCTTTGAAAACCACATCCATCTGTTTCCAAGGCGGACCTCTTACTGCAATTCTCACTCCGTTTACTGAGATTGGGAAACCTAAACGTGCAGCCCCCACACACAAGGACATAAGGGTGCATTTTCCACCAAAACCTACATGGCACAAGTCTCCAGTGGACTCCATATCTGAGCACTTGCTATCGGCCAGATCAGTGGCTACGATCAAACGGCTCTTAGCAAAGGCGATTGAACCCCTACGAAAAGATCTGAAGGAACTGGGACATCGCACCCAGCTACTGGAGGAGATGACAGACCAGATAGCTGAGGCCCAAGAGAGGGATAGGTCATCTATTGTTCAAAACGCCTTTCATGTATCTGATCTCACAGACAAGATAGAGGAGCTAGAAAAACGTCCCGCCGCCACAACATCCGCATACGTGATATCCCAGGAGCTATACAAGATCTAACCCAGTATCTGAGAAACACTATTGTTGCAATTCTCCCTGATCACTTTGAAACCATATGGGAAATTGAATGTGCCCATAGAGCTCTGGGGGGCAAGAGGAGCCCAGACGCCCCTAAAGATGTCATTGTCAGATTCCTGAGGCAGCAAGCTAGAGATATTCTACTCTCGGCAACCAGGAAGCTACATACTATCAAGGGCCCTGACAAATCTCCCCTGCAGTTTTATGCTGACTTCTCCCCAAATGGAGGGTAAGGAGACCGGCTCTTGCAATTCTTATCCAACATAAGATCCAATACCGTTGGAATTTCACATTTGCCACACACTGGATGACTGCCTATCGGTGCTGAAGAGCTTGCATCTTTGCTCTGACGAAATAATGGAAGAAAGACAAGAGCAACCCCGTCCGCCAATTCCTTAGAGGCAGTGGACGCTGGTAACAGCACAAGTTTAGGGAAAAAAAGCCTTGTCTCCTGGGGATCCAGAAACCTGCAGGACAGTTCTAGCGGACAGCACACCAGAACTAGGGTTCACACAGAGGACACTTGCCACTTCGCTGATTCAAAAACGGTCTCAAGACTGGATTAGACACTTTCATCACTGGACTCTAATTACGCACTGATGATTGATAAGTATAATGCTAGGTACTCTTTTGTTTACATCTGGTGCTCTGATATTTGTAATTAGAACAGTTTAAGATACAAATTTGTCATTTTTGCGCCAATTTTGCCGGAGTATTTCTACATTTTATATACATTGGATTCCTACTTTTTTTTTTTGAGAATCCGATGAAGGTCAATTGAAAATTGACTGTTGTTAAATGTTCTTTTTTTTTTATTTTCCTAGTTGTAATATAGGAGTAATACTAACTGCTCAGTTTATGACACTTTACTGTTTGTTCAGATATATCTACCTCACTGTAATAATGCTAATGCTCTATTTTTTCATCCTCAAATTCGATAACAGGTTCATTCACCTGCCACTCGCAGACCAACTTGCAGAGCAGTTGGTGGCTTTTCGGGCTCTCCTACGCCTCATTCTTCAAGGGCTCAAAGACCAGGTAATAACAATCTTGAGGTGAAAAATTTCTGCCCCATTTCATTGATTAATGGGGATATCAAGATTCTGGCCAAAATTATGGCCAATCACATTTCTAAATTCCTGCCAGATCTAGTTCATAGGGATCAAACAGGGTTTATTCCTTTCAGAGAGGCAGGGGACAATGTCAGGAGGGTTTTAAATACACAAATCTGACACCCCACTGTGCCTTCTGGCTCTAGATATGCAGAAGGCCTTTGATATGGTGGAATGACTGTATCTATACAAAATGCTAAACAAGTTTGGAATCGGGGGACGTTTCATCAACCTGCTTAGGAGATACTATGACACCCTAATAGCCAATTTAAACTTGCCAGGATAGCAGAAATTAGAATACAAAGAGGGACTAGGCAGGGGTGCCCACTCTCACCTTTGTTATTTGCCCTCGCTATGGAACCTGTAGCTCAAGCAATTAGATCTAAACCTGAAATCCAAGGGGTGCAAGTGGGTCTCCAGCATTTTAAATGCTCTCTTTTTGCGGATGACCTATTATGCACTATGACCAGACCCCTTTACTCTATACCCTCACTCATGTCCACCATAAAGGAGTTTATCAAAATGTCAGGCCTTAAGCTAAATTTAGAGAAAACTGCAGCTATGGGGGTAGGTATGCCTCAAACCGACATCGACACTCTTAAATCTGACTATAAATTTCTTTGGCCCACACAGTTTATAAAATATTTTGGTGTAAAACTCACATCTAAAATAACCGACCTTTATAAGGCAAATCCCCCCCCCCCCCCCCCCTGTACAAATCCCTGACTGAAGACATGCAGAAGTGGGCAAGCTTTAAAATCTCTATATAGCAGCTGCTAAAATGAGTATCCTCCCTAAGATTCTGTATCTCTTTAGGACTGTGCCCATTCCAATTTCACTTAAGGATTTGGATGCATTTCAGAATAGCATTTTTAGGTTTATATGGGGAAATAAACGTCCTCATATTTCCAAGCAGGTGATGTTTAGACATAAAAATAGAGGCGGACTTGCGTGTCCAAACTTGAGGCTCTATGTGAAAGCCGCTCAACTGGCTCATTTGCCCCACACGCACTCCACAATGCACCAGCCATCCTGGGTTTTCATGGAAAATCAGCAAATGTTTCTCCATAGTTGGGATAAGCTGATTTGGATCCCCAAAGAACTATCCCCCTTCACAACCCATCCAAACCATATGATTTCTCTGACTCTTCACTCTTGGGGGTGGGCCAATTCCAGGCATCGACTTAGATTGAGTTTGTCTCCCCTCATGTCAGTTACGTCTTTCCCACAAATTTTAACAGACTCAAATGCTATCTCTAAATTCTGCTGGACCTCTAGAAACCTGGACCGGATAGGGACTTGTTTTTTAAATAACAATGACCTATGACCAATTTTGTACAACCCATGACTTGCCCGTTACGGAATTCTATAACTATCTAAAAATCAAAAGCTGGGTCAGTAAGACATCGAGAGAACTAGGACTCCCCAGGGGCTCCTGGATGTCTGTTATCTGCAAAATGTTCCTCTTACTAAAGGCGTACTGGGTTTACTTTACGAGGCCTTTAACAGCACTGCCAGCTGCCAGAAACCCACATTTTTATTACAGTGGGAAAAAACTTAGGGGTGGACTGGGATTGGGACAAGTGGACAGAATCATGTTCAAATCTGTCTAGGTGCTCTCTTGGCTCTTTTAGAGACATCTATCATGGTTCTACATAGAGCCTACTGTACACCCGACAAACTACAGAAATGTAATCCGCAAGAGAGTAATAAATGTTTTAGGGGTTGTCAACAATTAGGGAATTATATTCACATTTGGTGGTCATGCCAATATACCCAGAATATTTGGGGACAATTAGCCCAACTAGCCTCCACTAGCCTCCTGCTAGGGGTCCATATTAAGAACTCATCAAATTCTCAGAATACATTATTTCAATGAATGGGGATGGCTTCCAAAATACACATAGCCAGTAGATGGAAGTTATCGAGTTTAAATTTTCAGGAGGTAATTAAAAACATCTACTACTTACTTATTAACGAGTGATTAACTCACATTATCCTAGACAGTGTTCCCCAATCCCAGGCAATCTTGGGACCTTGGTTAGCATCATCATTTAGCATACCCCTAATATAATATAAAAAAACCCATCTACATCTTGTTAAATTGGCACCGGAAAGGAACTTGAGGCGGAGGGGGTACGGAAACCGTTCAGCTGCGATATGGAGGTAACTATATTAGAGGTAACTAGATTTGTGATATTCTTATTGGGGTTTATCTCAGGCCTGCTTAGTGATGGTCATTTTAGCTTTACCCACTTGTCTATTTCAAGTTAGCAGCAGTATGGTTCAGCTAACTAATTTGGTTTTTGCTCTTTTTTTTTTAAAGTGCAACTCTAGCTATGTTATAGAGTCTGTTTTATTGTGAAAATGTACGTAGCTTTACTGACCACATTCAAGTGTTCATAATGTTTTATTTTTGTATATATTCTAATAACATTTTTAAATTCAAGTTATTTAAATTTTGTATTTTCTTTTACTTCTTAAAACATTTCCACATTTACCAAGTGTTGTTTTGTATATAATATTATAATTATATTGTTTTAATGCCATGTAAATATGATGGTATGTAATAAACCTGTATTGCCATTCTAGAGATGGCTTTGTCAACATCTTGTCCTTAAAAATATAATATGCCTTATTACAGAAACACTTCTAATCTTCTTGTCTTCCTTTGCAGTTACCTAAAGTTCTTGTTATCTAA
Source organism: Discoglossus pictus (assembly GCA_027410445.1). Classification (NCBI taxonomy): domain Eukaryota; kingdom Metazoa; phylum Chordata; class Amphibia; order Anura; family Alytidae; genus Discoglossus; species Discoglossus pictus. Next base: position 140,981,962 of record CM050170.1, on the reverse strand, counting down.
CTTGTGTGGAGAAGTCTAGAAACTTTCTATTTTTGACAAGAACTTTGCTTTTGGAGGTTCCCCAATACCACAAAGCGCTTATTTAGGGCTGTGCAGTTCTGGCATTTTATTCCTTCCTTGTGGTTCAGCCAGCAGCGTCTTGGAGAAAGAGGCCACTGTGCTTAAAAGCATATTTAACCCTTTCACAGTCAAAAGATGCCTGCAATGTAATAAAAGGCACATTCCCCCTTTAATTAAATTGATATTATTATTATTATTATAATTATTATTATTATCTTTATTTATATCGCGCCAACATATTCCATAGCGCTGTACAGGGGTTTATTGAAGGTTCCTGGATTTTACTAGGTATATAATATCCCTGTCATAGGCGTATGAGCCAAAAAAAATCTGTGGTTGGGGTGGTTGGGGTAATTCAACTCTACACCCAGGATAGGAACCAGCACTGGATCTAGCACCAGGGCCCAGCTTTTTTATTTATTTCTTTGTTTAAATTCTCCATGCCCTGCCCCCCCCCCCCATATAATAAACACCATATATATATATATATATATATATATATATATATACACACACACACATATACATATATAATTATATATTATATATGTATTATATAAATCTATATAAAATAAATACCTCCACCCCCCCAGCCCCACCCCAGTTCCTACGCCTCTGATCCCTGAGAATCTATTTACTTTATTTTATTAAGAAGTGCTTATAGGCTCTAGTTTTAATGCCTACAATCAAACAAATAGTCCTTGTATGGGTCTGCCCACTGCAGTTTATGTAGAAACAGACTCTGTAGGGCTGAAAGTGCAGTGTAGTATCCCAGCTTATCAGGGAACATGTCTCAGCAGCATGTTGCAAAATGTTACTGAGAGATTGACACCGATTGGTTAATAGAAGATACTGTACAGCAAGCAGAGTTTGTGTCTTCATGAGCTACAGAAGACAAACCCATACAGGGACTATTTGTTTGATTTTAGGCAGAGCTTATAAGCACTTCTTAATAAAATAAAGTACATAAAAGTAAATAGATACACAGATATATTATATACCTTGTAGCATCCAGAAACCTTCCATATACCTTTAAGTGATCTCTTTCATATAAGTGCAACTTGTGTCTAGGTGAAACTTCATCTTTAAGGACAACTATTAATTCAAATAAATGTAAAACCAAGCATGGGATTTGTAATATGCACGGTTTAAGTTTGTTGTTTAAGTTTGTGGGAATTGCAGTTTTGTGATCATGCTCTGGAAAGGATTCGGCCAAGTGAGTTAAGTCAGTGCCAAACTGAGCAAGGTCCAGGGTGTCTGGATTGCATTTTAATTAGGACAAGGCTTTGTTGCAAAAGAAACTTTACTTTTCTGGGTATTTTACTTTATAGCTGCAATTTTTGCAGTATCATTATTTTCAAATCCATCCCAAAGGCCAGTATCATGCCAAATTTTATTATTGAGTGCAGGTGAGTCGATCATCCAAAGGAGCTTGGATCCCAAGAAGTTACTAGACGGATTCGATAAATGACTCCTTGGGCTTTGAGAACGCCTAGTCTTTTTATTTTTTTTCATGACTTTCCACTGTAAACTTTAGATTCAGAGCCCCAGGACATAACCAATCATTAGAAAGAGATATCAAATTGTTCTAAGTGGGTGGATGAGTGGATCACAAAGGCTGATTAACTGGCAAAAAATGCAATTTTCAATGTAAAATTACTGTAGGAAAACACATTTTAAATAACATTCAATTGATTATTATTATTATCTCTCATTTACCGTATATAGCGTTAACACATTTCGTAGCGCTGGGGTCCAGTAAAAAATGGATATGAGAACATATAATTTGATAGACTGATACAAAAGGAGATGATGACCCTGTCCTTGAGCTAACAATTATACGCATGACACTTTTAGACAAAGTGCTTTGCAAGACTGTGATCTCGAAAGCTTCCAGACTAAAGGATTAATTAAACAAAAAGTTAAGGAATTAAGAGAGAAACACGGGCCTGGAAAGTAATTGAAAATAGAGTATACAGTTAAATAGTGATTACGTCTGTGGGTGTAGCAGTTGTGAGAAATGGAGATGATACTGCACTATAAAGAAACCCAATTCATAGGTGGCTGGGAATGTTAGATGGCTCTAGGTCTGGAAGTAAAAGAAACCAAGGTGAATGGATCTGGGGACTATGTCAGTTGGTCAGTGCTTATGAGGCCCTGTGTTACTAGCTGAACCCCTCCAGAAATAATTAATACATACTAGTAACTTGCCCGTCATAAATTACGGTATTATAGAATGTTATCTTGAATTGTCTGTGCTGTCTCCCCCTGTGTTATGGTGAGTATGCTGTCTCTCTCTTTCTGTGCTGTCTGTCTCTATGCTGTCTCTTTGTTCTGTGTGTGTCTCTCTCTCTCTGAGGTTTGTAATGGAGGCAGTTATACAGTTTGCTGTGGTGTATGGTATGTGATGCCACTTACTGTGTTGTGTGGTGTGTTCTCTCTCACTCGTTGCTGTCTCTCTCTCTATGCTATCTGTCTGTGCTTTCTCTCTCATATCTACACAATAAATGACACTGTATATAAAGACTTGATGCAAAATTATATAATTATATAAATAACTTTTGAACAATTTAGTAGTTTATAAGTCCAAGTAAAAGACTTTGTAATGATTAGGGGTGATTGGTAAACTCTTCTCCCCAAATACGTGAACTTGGTACGCAAACCACAGGCTTGTGCTTGTCCAGGTCCAGGCATTAAACCACCTATTGACGTCACAGCATGATGACATAAGTTACATGATGACATATAGTGTAGATATCACCGTGTTTTGCACCCGAGTACTTAAACAAGAATAAAAAAAAAAACTAAATGGTGTTTTTTTTTATTTTGTTCATTCATTACAACCATTATCACTTTAACTACATTGTTAGATATGATTTAAAAAAACAAAGGGTGCTTTAATACTCTGCTATTACTCATACTGATATATTTTTGAGAAGTTATTTGTATAATTCAAAGTGTCACTTTTCTATTCTAATTTTACTGGATCACTTTCTGCTGCCTTTGACACAGTTGATCACCCTTTTTTAGCCAAATTCTCTGCTCTCTTGGCATCTGTGACACTGCCATCTCTTGGTTCACATCGTATCTAGAAAAACAAACATTTAGTTTCTCCTTCTCTGGCTCCTCTTCTTTGCCTCGCCCTCTGAATGTTGGCTTACCCCAGGGTTCAGTCCAAGGCCTTTTCTCAATTTATACATCCTCCCTTGGTACCTTGATAAAATCTTTTGGATTGCAGTGTCCTCTGTATACAGATGACACTCAAATCTACCTCTCTGCACAAGAACAACCGCCCTCTCTTCTATCATGAGTTGCCAACTGCCTTTCTAGCATAGCCTCCTGGATGTCCGCCTGTCAGCTCAAACTCAACTTATCAAATACTGAACTACTGTTCCCTCCCTTTTCCACTCCTCATATATCTCTCACTGTTGACAATGCCATCCCCACTCCCACCTCACAGGCCCATTGTCTTGGGGTTCTACTGGATTCTGCCCTCTCATACATCAATCACAAAATCTTCTCCAAAATACACCACTATCTTACACAAGACACAACTAAAATTCTAATTCTCATTATATCTCGACTCAACTACTGCAACTCGCTCCTTGCTGGCCTCCCTATCACCAGTCTATCCTCACTTCAATCCATTACGACACCTAGACTCATCTACCATACTCATTGCTCCGTGTCTACAGCACCTTTCTGTCAATCACACCACTGGCTTCTCATAACCTCCAGAATCAAGTTTAATTCATGACCCTAAACAATAGTGTACCCTCTTATATCTGCTCTTCATCCAAATACTCCCTCAACCATCCTCTTCTTGTATCTATCTCCCTCCTGTTTCAATCTTATTAGGGGCTTTAGGAAAAGCACTGTGTACGTTTGGTTTTAAGCTGAATAACAGGGCCTTCCACCATTAACAATGTGTTAAAATTGTTTTTGACTTGTATTTAACCCCTGTATAGCGCTACAGAATATGTTGGCGCATTACAAATTAAGGATAATAACAACAATAATAATAATAATAGTTCTTATATATTTTTTATACTGTGTCCTTTATTATACTAATCCAAATCTTTCTTTGTATGGTATTAAACTGAATTAATTACCAGAGTTTGTATGCTCTCTAATTTCTTACCTTGTGGCAATGATACCGATTTTAGTTGATTATACCTGCATACTCTTGTTTAGTTTTCTCAGTAAGCACACGTCTTTTTTTTTTTTTATCTGAAAATTACTATTCAGAACTGCCAATTTCATATTATTTCCTAATTTAATTATTATTATAATAAACATGTGTCAAAAATTTGAAAGCTGTGATTTTAAGTGTAATTGATATATATAACATTATTGTGCAAACTTACACATACAATATTTGCTCTACATATTTCTATATAATCTATGAGTTTTTCCCAAGTGTAGCTCTTCTGTTCTGAACTATATTCAATATTTACTTGTCCGAAAGAAGGCAAACTAAAGTGTGAGTTATAATGCACAGAAGAACAATGGATCCTGGGAAAATCTCATCTGGTCAACGTAAGTGGAGACCGACCTGGGAACCTTATGTGAGCTGCCTCTTGTGTGTATATATATATATATATATATATATATATATATATATATATATATATATATATATACCATATTATAAATTATTGTTGTGGTGAACTACCTACTCATACGGTCCACAACACAAGCTGAGATCCCGCTCCATGCTGATGATAGCCAGTAAGCTTGAAACAGCTGTACATGGATAGGATTCTCAGTTTGTTGGTTTTGCATTATAGCTGTGTAATACAGCAGGCATAAGCTTAAAGGAAGCCATGTTTGAAAATTGAAGAGTGAGGCATTTGTGGGCACAATTGCATGTCCCCAATCAACTTCCCAGAATGCAATGTAATAACTGTTTTTCTCTGAGTTCTGAGCTGGAAGCATGTTTTTTAACTTTTCAAATGTGAACACAAATGTACTAGTTAATTTATATATATATATATATATATATATATATATATATATATATATATATATATATATATACATATATAGCCCCACTAGTAGCCCCACTAGTACCCCACTAGTAGCCCAGCTAGTATACCCGCTAGTAGCGCCACTGGTAACGACACTAGTGACCCAAATGGTAGCTCCATTAGTAGTGCCACTAATAGCCTCACTAGTTCCCCCCCCCCCAGAAGCCCCACTAGTAACCCACTAGCAGCCACATTAGTAGCTCCATTAGTAGCACTATTAGTAACCCCACTAGAAGCCCCACTGGTAGCCTCACTAGTACCTCACTAGTAGCTTCACAAGTAACCCACTAATAGCCAACTAGAAGCTCCATTAGTAGCCCCACTAGAAGCCCCACTAGTAGCCTCACTAGTAACCCACTTGAAGCCCCATTACTACCCCCACTAGTGGCTTAATAGCATCCCACTAGTAGCCCCTATAGTAGCTCACTAATACCCCACTAGTATACCACTAGTAGCCCCGCACTTCTGGAGCAAGCTACTGTCAGAACATCAGAAAAATCCATAATTTCACCATTTCCAAGACTCATTTCCAACAGCTCCCTTACCAAATAGATTTTAAGTAACAACCTGCCTTCCATATGCCATCTTTATAATAAATGTATCTGTTTGCATATAAATAGATTGTAAGCTCTTTGGGAAGGGACTGCATAACCCACTTGCTGTCTTCATGTAAAATGTCCCTTTATTGTCATATAATTGTTGTGTACCTTGTCTGTGTAAAGATCTGTGCACATTTATTGTGCTATAGGAATAAATAATACATACAAGACATGATATATTACATACCATCTTGCCTATGAGCAGACAGGAGCTCCCCAGACGCCAGCGTGTGCTCAAGCCCTGCAGCTTCACTATGAAGTTCTATTCTTACCAGTGTCTGCGTTCCATAGGAATTTACAGATCACACACTGCAAAACTTGGGCAATATTACTGAAAATTAAGAGTATTTGCAGAAGTTTAGATTGTGTCAAATTTTGTCTTTCACTTAATTTATGGTGAAAATTAGTTTTGCACTTTATACATTTTTAAACCTGCAATTCAAGTTTTTTAGGATTTGTCATTATTGCAAAACAGCGATTGCTTTAGGCAAGACAAGAATATGCTGTGCTGGTAGATGCAGAAATGCAATGGGAAGATTAAACTACATTTCACAAATCCAGCAAAAGTTTTGCTTTATCCTAATTTAGTATAAATTAATCAAAAATCACTGTTTATCATGCAGTTAAAAGCTCTTTTAAAAACTGCATGTGCTAATTTTCTTCAATTTCTTAAGACTAAAAATAATATAGTCAGACAAGTAAGGTGTAATTAGAAAATATTGCAATAATTACCTGTATTACTGAGATAACACTTGATGGGTGGATTATAAAACTTGATATAAAAATTGCAAATTTTTTAATTGTAAGAAAATATTGTATTTTTGTTAAAGTAATATTTCATTGATAACCAATACATTTATTACCAATTCATTTAAATTACCACATATGGAACCCAGCTTAAATAGTTTAAACGTTCCTCCTCCAGAGTGTAGGATGTAGTTGGGGGAGTATTTGGTGACAACAGCTGAAATAAAAGAAGAAACAGAGTCACATTCTCGTTGTGCTTTTTTTTTTATGAGCATCAGATGATGACTCAAAAGGATTAGTCTGTTTATGGTATTCATGATAAATGGACTATAAACTCAAGTGGATTGTTCACAGGCGTAATTCAGAAGAATGTTTCTGTTTACAGAAAACAAAATGTTTCAAAGATTTAACAATAAAGCAAATTTACAGGAGGAAAACAAGCTTTAAATGTATGCATAAAGCCCAGTGCGCTGGAAAATGCCACTCTATAAAAAGTTATTTCATTTGTTTTTCTTAAAAAAATTGATGTATAAATATATATATATATATATATATATATATATATATATATATATATATATACTAAATAATACATTTGTGTTCAGATTTGTTTTATATATATATATATATATATATATATTTGTTTCATATATATCACATATATAGTTGTGATCATACGAGCCGTTGCTCACGCTTGCGGGCTCGCACAGCAAGCCTGCGGCCCTCGCAAATCGAAGGCGTTCCTTGCCAGCAACTGCGACCCTCGCAAAATTTACGTCGTAACGCAAACAAAATACGAGACACGTTACGACCCATTACGACATCGCAAAAATTGTCTGCAACAGGCGCACATCAAAACATGAAAAATAAAACAAATACACACAACAAATACATAAAAAGCTTACTTACAGGATGAGGGAGCATCCAGGACCTCGAAAACTAAAGTTACACCTCAATTTAAGTCAAATTAAAAGAGTTTACACACTAAAAAATTCTCTAAGAGAGAAAAATGTCCGCCGAAAAAAATGAAAACGAGGCTACAGCAGTCTAAAGACTCAAAACACCCCAAACACCTATGTATTTGCCGAAAAACACCTACGAGATTAGAAAACAAGGACGCAACCCGCGCAACCCCAAAAACATTACAAACACACAAATACAAACAACAAACACATAAAAAGGTTACTCACAGTAAGGGGGGGTACCGAGGACCTCTGCAAGTGAAGTTACACCTCCATTTAACCACAAATTTCGGAGTTTAGAGACCCGAAAATCACCTAAGCGAGAGAAAAAATGTCATATACACCAAACACCCTTAGCTCACTTACAATTTCATTGCCGTCATTTTTTGACGGGCAATTCGCTAGTATTTATATATACGTGTGTGTGTGTGTGTGGAGAAGCAGATATCCTGATGTCTAAAATCCCAATTCTCAATCACAAGTACTTAAAAGCTGTATTGGCATTTATACTTTCAAATGCAGTGGGCATTGAGCAAATGTTAGTTACTGGAGCCCAAAATGTAGCCCGTAAACTCATTTTCTATTCAATTGGCGTCTTTTAGCTACCCGCATATGATTTGCGGGTTACAGGCTGAAAATCCCTGCGGTTGTCTAAATCGTAACTCCAACCCAGCTAAGCCTTTGATCTTTCAAGCCTGTAAATGTTACAATCGCAAATCACTATTCAATTTCTATAATTCCTCAAGCCTCAAATGTTCCCACACCCGTAAATGGCAAATTAGAAGAAAATCCTATGCGTACCAGATAGGACTCGCAAGGGTGTTAAACACCTGATCGTAGCACTGTAAATAAATAAATAATCAATACTGCACTTTAAAAGATGGGGAAAGTGATGAAAAACATTAGAATTAATTGCACAACAGTCTCAAGCTCTCCAAACTGCAATCAAAAATAATGTTTTTCACGTTTAATTTCCTTGTTATATCGATCTCGGTAATCAAGGAGTTAATACATATCAGGCCACCCACATGGACTAGAACATTTCCTTCATTCATTTTTTTTATTTTGTACATTGCCGGATTGCGAGTCTGATCGCATATCGGACTTCCAAACTCTAATTGATTGATGTGTAACCTCCGTGTTTTAATGATGACATGATGACGGTCTCATTTATTATTGGCTGATTCTAAATCGGTAGTTACGGCCTAGCTTAAATGATCATGCTCTGAAATGCTACTTACTATTGCATGGTTTACGGTTTAGGCTTTCGGCCATATAGTTGCGTGCTTGTTCAATTGAACCTCTATAACTGTTGCAAGTTTCAAGCCCGCAGACTTATGGTCGGTATGAAGGCAACAGCGGGCTGCAATTGAATAGGGCCCTAATTTTATTGCTAATTTGTTTTTATTGAACCTACAAATGAATAGTTATTGTATGAGCACTATAGCCGCCTTGTAATAAAGCCAAACAAAAAAACAAACAAACAGGAAACACCCTTAGATATGTATGCACTTCTTTAAGTGCTGCTTCAATGGGGAGTGTCCCGAGGGTCAAGTAGAGATGGAAGTAGGGTGTAACAGACAGGAAGAGTATGAGAGGGGGTGCCAAGATCCCCTGCCCACATACCAGCTGGTTCATTACAGTACTTTTTACTGACATTAAATAGCAATTAAAAAGATGAAACTGTTATAAATCAGAGATTCACGTAGTTTAGAAACTGTAAAATGCAACTTTATATAGAAAAGTTTGGGTATGAAAGATAGATATGATTACTAAATAATTAAATTAATAGATGAGTATCCAGGGGGATCTACCGAGAATGTTGTCCTAAAATATCTAATAAAATGGACATAGCAGATGTTCCAAATGCGGTATGATATAAGTTTCTTGAATTGTTGAATGGTAAGGCTTTGGGTCCGTTGCTTTAGGTTACTTACGATTGAGGGCACCAAAATTATTTTTGTGCAGGTGACTGCTCTCAGGAAAATGGACCCAATGCCTCAGAGACTTATATATAATTAGTGCCATTGATCTCTAATTAACAAAATATATGAATCTTGGTTTGTTTGATGGATCGAAAGGCTTACTGACCGCTCAAAATACAAACTTCAATGTTAGTTTACTGGAAATTAATAGCATGCAAATGATAAAGCCTGTGTTATTACCTATTTGAAACCTTCACTTTATCAATTGAACAAAATCTTACCTTCCAGATCATATCACAAAGTGACATACAATATCTTAAAATTTGTGTATTAGACACCAAAGCTCAGTTGAACCCCCCATCTCCACCAAAACTCCAAAAATATCAGGCTAGAGAACAGATCTAGACCATTGTGGGTGGTCTTGTCTGCCATAGCATCATATGGTCAATATTGAACCCAAACTCTTCAAGGGAACACTTTAGCATCTTTTTTTTCTGTGTTTTGTATAATTGTTTTAACTTACCTAATTCATTTTATCCTCTTCCATGTAATTATCATAATCAAATTACCTTTTACTTGCTTCTATAGAGCCTCAAGAGTAACATATCCTTAACTTCTGGAGCTTCCTCTTTTGTTCGTGTTCTCTTTCATGAGTGCTGCCATCTTGCTTCACAGCTACGACCTCAAGTTTCACCACAGTGGAGAGGCTTCACCCACCAGTGTCTCATACTGCTAACAAGCAGACAGAGGCATGAACTAAATATAGTGGGTGAGCTTTGGCATCTTTTCTTTCAAAAATATCAATGCCCTACCTAAATACCATAACAAAATAGGCAAACACTTGCAAGATAAATGGACTATACTCCCATGAACATGGCAAGACTTCACTAAAAATATACTTTAAAATATGTAATTATGGTACCTAATGTTTATATGATGGGGTGAAGAGCTGGTTACTGAGGAGGCCTGACTAATCATGACGAATAGCTATCTGAACGTAGACATCGGGGTGAGAGGTGAAAGGGAAAATGGGCAAGACATAGTTATAGGCATCTACCTAGAAGGAGAATAGGACAAGTGTTGACATGAGACATAATTTGCCACTGGATGATGTGTTAATTTATTAAATTTTATATGCAAATATGCTGCTGCGGTAGATTCCTAATTATCCATTGATGTGTGAGAAGGCTGAATGCACAGGAATTTTCTAGACAATTGGTATGTGGTATCTACAGATGCCAGCACTTTTAGCAGGGCAAATGGAAAGTTATTTAGTGTACCAGGACACAGACTTCTGAGAAAGTAACACAGAAAATCAGAGAGAAAATGGAATAATATATATGTTATGTCATTCAACCCCCCAATTTTGTTTTTGCACTGGAGCCCTCCACCATTGATTTACCATATGGAAAAAAAGTGTCCAAAGAGCACCTTTAAATGTCTCTTACAATAAATGTGATATTATTTCACCATTGGGGCTTGTGCACTCTTTTTGTTTGTGGGTTGTATTTATGGTGTTTGGCAAAACTGAACAATAAGAATATATATTATATTGTATTATATTATATAATAATGTCATTGTGGTTGTGTATTCATCTCGTTCAATGTCATTGTTTGTTTGTTTGGATAATGTCTTTCTTTGCCTATATCAGATGAGGTTCCCTACATTCACTGCAATAATAAACTAAAAGTTACAACTGTGGTTTGCAAAATGATGGAAGACGTGCCATGATTTGTGGGGATATTGAAGGAAAGGGGCTGTGCTCGGAGCGTACACAAAATATTTGTGTTGGCGCAAAATTATTATGTCAACACATAGTAGAGCCATAGTTGTTCTCCTTAACAATGAGACGTTTAAGCTCAAGAGTGTATGAGAGAGAAACTCTAAGAGGAACCTGTGCCAAAACATACCGTCCTGTGTTTGTCCATTCACTTTCACACAAATATAATGTCTGATTGGGAGTGGCACTCGTAGCAAAAAAGAAAACAGGTGTGATATAATATGGTACAATGACCCTTTCACTTAACCTTTCAGACAATAGTTTGGGTTTCTAGCCGGAGGGACACATGACTCACTTGTCAGACTGAACAAGTCCTCAAGGGTTTTGAGACCAAGTTACCAAGGAACGCAGAGTTTGTGCAAGACTCTGATGGGAAAATACTGCGGAAAAGTATTTTCACAGATAGTATTAGTGCTTGTCACCATAGCAAATGTGTTCCTAACCGTAGGGCAGCCCTAGGAAAAACTTATCTTAATTGTTTTTTAAATTCGCTCAACACAAGTTAAGATATCATAATACATACACTGAAGTGTTAATGCTATGTCCTTAAATTGTGGATCGCTTGTCTTAAAAGGGCTTGTGTACCTCAATGAAGCTGTGAGCTATACCATGTAGAGTCATCCAAGATGGGCAAGTCATAGCAGAGAAGTTAGACAAATCGCAGTTCACTGGAGAAGGAACTGGCAGCCCACTCAGTATCTTTGCCAAGGTAATCTTCTGGATAAGCACCACCAGAGACATAACAATTGTGCCTGGCATGCTGCTCTCTATAGGGTCACTGAGAGTCGGACATGACTGAACAACTAAACAACAACCTTTAATCAGCTTAGCTATATTTATTTTTGGTTAAAACCATTTAACAGGAAGGACATTATTTATATTAGTATCTGCAAATCCATTTACAAAAAGAAGCATCCATTAGGAAAGTTTTCCAAATGTGCAGTTCTGTATTGGTACCAATATCCTATGCAACCCATTGGTTCTTATAGGGAGTTCTGCCATTAGATTTCCCCTTAGGGGATGATCAAAGTCACCAGCTACCAGCTTTCCATTCATACCAAAAGTCTTTATTGGTGTTTGGTCTCCTCCATTTATCATTATTATTGATTCCAAACTCACTATGGGCCTCATTCAATTGCTATGTTTTTGGCAAAAGTGGCCGTAAGGGGAGGCCGCAAGCTACTTAACTATTCAATTGGCTTATGTTTGCGGCCTCCAATCGGGTTACAAGCCTCGAGCTGTGATCCCTTGCGATTTGCTCATTTGTAGCTTACTTCCATCAAATCGTTTCATCTTTCGAGTTTTTTCGAGTTGAGGCTGCAAGAAATCCCTAATCGATATTCAATTGCTACGATTCACCCTCCGTCAAGCCCGTAAATGTCTAAACACGAATCACAGCTTACTTACACCAAAGAGTTCCTGCAATGGTCTTACTTACAAAACGTAGCACTAATTAAGCAAATAAAAAAGCCATCCTGTACTTTTATTAGAAGTGAAAGTGATTTTTAGCACAACATTCCCAAACTATCAAATCGGCAAAAATAAATATTTGATTTCATGTTCAATTTTCATCATAAAGTCCTACGGGCTTCAACCTCCAAGCCCATAGGACTTTATGATGAAAATTGAACATGAAATGCAGGTTGGATTCAAAAGTCCTACGGGCATGGATGACCTCCAAATCTGTAACTCGTTATTCAAGCCCGTATGACTTTGGAGGGAAATTAAACGTGAAATCAAGTATTGTAATTTGGCTATGTGCCAGCTTGGGAGTGTTGTGCCTGTAATCCTCACGTCACCCATTGTGTTCCCCATCATTTACAGTGCTGTCTTGAATTTATATTTGCATTTACAATGCTCCGAGATTGAGAGCTTGAAACACGAGTTAAGGCCTTGCGACCGCGATCCTGTTCAAGCATGGAAGTGCTTACTGTCGATAGCATGGTTTGCAATTATTGGGAAGGGGGACGTCCTTGCGATGCCAGCCAATTGAATAATAGCGTAAGAGTAGTGCTAATTGAGCCCATAACCCGCTCGCAGCAAATCACAGATTTGCGGCTGAGTTACAGGCCCGAATTGAATGAGGCCCTATATCCTGTTAATTTACTTACACTCCTTATTGGATAAATTATTGAAGTGTAGAGATCTTCAGTGACCTACTTGCTGTTGGTATTGCTATGAAGATAAAACAAACGACATGATCACCACTGTGGTAATTAGTTTCTTAAATTGAGGTTCGTTCAATACTATGGCCCCTATTCAATTGCAATGAAATTTGCAACAGTTACAGAGGAATTCAATTGAACAAACCCACAGCTACCTGGCCGAAAGCCTAAACCGTAAACCATGCCCCTCCCTGTAAGTAGCATTTCAGAGCATGGTCATGATCAATTAAGTAAGGCCATAACTACCAATTTAGAAACAGCCAATAGTAAATGAGACCGTCATCATGACATCAGTAAAACATAGAGGTTACACGTCAATCAATTAGCATTTAAAAGTCCGATATGTGATCAGACTCGCCATCTGGCAATGTATAAAATAATAAAAATGAATGAAGAAAATGTTATAGTACATGTGGTTGGCATGATATGTATTAACTCCTTGAAACCAAGATTGAGATAACACAGAAATGAAATGTAAAGAAAATTATTTTTATTGCAGATTTGCAAACTTGAGACTGGTGTGCAATTAATTCTCATGTCTTTCATTGCTTTCCCCATCTTTTAAAGTGCAGGATTGATTTTATATTTGCATTCTCAGTGCTACGATCAGGTGTTTAACCCCTTTGTGAGTCCTATCTGGTACTTGTAGGATTTTCTTCTACATTTGCCATTTACTGGTGTGAAAACATTTGCGGGCTTGAGGAATTGTAGCAATTGAATAGCTATTTGCGATTGTAACATTTACAGGCTTGAAAGATCAAAGGCTTAAATGGGTCGGAGTTATAATTTTAACAACCGCAGTGATTTTCAGCCTGTAACCCGTAACCCAGTCTTCTCACCTCTTGTCTCTACTATCTCCAACTACATCTTAAATTGTGAGTTCACACTTGAGAAAGAGCCTTATCTCCTCCTCTACCCCTTCTGGATTGCTACCTTGTCGTGGTGAAGGGGCTTGCGTATCTCAGTGATGCTGTAAGTTATACCATGTAGGGTCACCCAGCATGGGCAGGTCATATCAGAGAGGTCAAACAAATTGCAGACCACTATAGAAGGAACTGGTAACCCACTCCAGTATCTTTGCCAAGAAAACCTTATAAATAAGCACAGACTGGTGTGCCGCGGTCCATGGTGTGATGGAGAGTCGGACACTACTAAATGATTAAAAAACAACAAACGCTACAGAATCTGCTGTCCCGCTATACATAAAGTGCACCTGACTGATCTCTTTTGCCAGCTCTCTATACGTCTATTGACCTTCTCTCTTTCTTCTCCAGATAAATACAAGTGCAATGAGAAAGTTATTTCTAAGCCACGCATGCTCTAAACTAGCCCAATATGTTAGAGAGACCTATCAGTTAACTGAAAGTATTTTTTGCAACTTACCCTATTGGAAGCAACTAATTGGTTGAAATATTTTATTAAATGAGCAAATGTATTAAAATTGCGATTTAAGAATTGTCTAAATATCATGGAGAAACTTTTCAATTCTCCCAGGTTAACCATCAGGCAAGATCTGGTAGCCATGATCTAAACAATGCCAAACTTGTTTGATTGTCTTAAGCCCCCAACGCAATGATAGCCTACTACCATTAAATATATAAACCCTACTAACCCAATCCCATCTCTTTCAGGTGAGGTGTACCATTATAACCCAAGCTAGACTTCTCCTTATCTGTATATATTTATAATAAAATTGCATAATAATATTGTATAGTGTCATACTGCAATATTTAGAGAGAGACAGGAGGGAGGGCCTGGGTCTGCCAGGAAACAATGAGTAATAAGACACAAGGCACGGACTGCTCTATAAGGATGTGTGAGTTAGTTTGGTTTTCTGAAGCCAATTAGGACGACCACAGCCCAGCAATGAGTCATAATTAGGAAAGTACCACTGCAGCGTAACAGCATATTGGGTGAGATCAGTGGGTATAACATTGAGCACGAAAAAAAAGTCAAATAACTATTCACCCATATCTCTGATATATTAAATGATTGGAAGAAACTAAATCTGTCTTGGTATGGAAGAATTTCAGCAATAAAAATGCCCAACCTACCAAAAATTACTTACCTTTTGAGAATCATTCCTGTTATAAGTGTCAAGAATATATTAAATAGATTCCAAATAGTTGTTGATAGATTTATTAACAAAAATAAAAGATAAAGCAAACAATAGTACAGAGACAACTGGTTAGAGGGCTGTTGGAGGCTCCTAACATTATAGCCTACTCAGATGTGATCAATATTTGGCATATCACAAAATGGCACAATGAAAATTATAAAACGAAATTTAATGAAAAAGAAAAGGTTCTCTCTGAAGAATTAAATCTAGAATACTTTTTTATGGCAAAAAGAAATAAATAAAAATAATCTAACTATCCATGGTAATCGCATAATAAAAGATGGAAATTAATACCTTTTCCTTCTCCATACTCTCCCATATCCTATCTATATAATTCTGCTATTATTAAACACAAAACACAATGCGAAGTGTGGAATCTAAAAAATAAAATAGATCTTTGCTCAGATAGCATTTTGAAATATTTTGAAACCTTGAGGAGAGAATACTATATTCCCTTTGGTAGGTGGCTACATTTTCGAAGCATTGCTTTTAGATTTAAAAAATTCTGACTTTAATAATTCAATAACAAGACCCCCCATGGATTTTAAGTTCTAATTAATAAGGAGAATAAAGTGTTTTCAATAACATGTTGATTTAAATGTATAAGTAACATATCTGAAACAAGGAAAGCTTCCAAAATGTTAGATTGGGAAAGAGAGCTAGAACGGAAATGGGGGATTAATTATTGGTTCAAATCTTTTGATTTAACAAATAAAGTCACAAACAAAATGTTCAAACCTAAGAGAGACATATTTTAAAATAATCCAAAGGTGGTACTTGGTTCCAAAAATACTAGAAAAAATCTATGAAGGAATGAATACAAGTAAATGTTGCAGGTGTGATACCAAAAATGGTACATTTAGACACATCTGCTGGGACTGTAGTTCTATTCAATCTTTTTGGTCCCTTTGCATTAAATACATTTTTAAGAAAACCAATTGTGAACTGCCCCTTGCCCCAGAGTTGATACTGTTTCACGTGCTTCCAGACCAATTGAATTTTTGAATTATTGTAGTTCATATTTTGTCAGTCTCTAAATGGCTTATTGCCTTAAACTGGAAAAAATAAAATGTTCTGTCATGGGGTGAAATAAGAGATTTAATTAGTAGAAACAGACTAGTAGAAACAGACAGATAGAGAACGATTTTGCGGAACGTGACGTGAAGATTAGAACTAGATCAAAACTGAACTTGAGATTGTGGGATGTGTATATTGATAAGAAGAATGATTAAAGTTAGTATCCATTCCATGCTTTGTATAGATGTATTTATCTGTTTTATTTGTTTATTTTTTTGTGTCTGTCTATTTTTTATTTGTTTATTTGTTTTCCCATGTTATGGAGTTTATGTATATAATATATGAGGGTATGGAAAATGGATCTTTATAGAAAAAAATGTAATAAAAAAAATTCAAATGAGGATGCTTCATGCTGTTGTTTAGCCGTTCAGTTGTGCCTGACTTTCCATGACTCTATAGACTGCAGCACACCAGGCATATGTGCCACCCATTGCTTCTCTAAACTCCATTAAGCTCATGATCATTGCTTTAAAGACCTCATCTATTCATCTTCGCCTCTGATGTCCCCTTCTTTGTGTGCCTTCAATCTTTCTCAACCTTAGAGTCTTCTCTAAGGAATCCTATCTTCTTGTGATATGGACAAAATATTTGAGCTTCAGCCTCATAATCAAACCTTCCAGTAAACAGTTTTGCTTCATTTCCTGTTGTAAGGATTGATTGGATCTTCTTGCAGTCCAACGGATTCTAAATAGTTTTCTCCAGCACCACAATTCAAAGGCATCAATTCTACAGCATTCAGTCTTCTTTATAGTCCAGCTGTCACATCCGTATGCTGCTACTGGGAATACCATTGTTTTAACAATGCTGACTTTTGTTGATAATTTAATAGATTTACTTTTTAATAGCTTGTCCAGACTTGCCATAGATTTCCTCCTCAGAAGCAAATGTCTTTTATTTTAATAGCTTCTGTTTGTGCGTTAGCAACAATAAATAATAAAGCATTCCCCTGCTCTCACTCATCTACAATGATTTTAAAAACCTTTAAAATAGTCACCCACACCTCGAAATCTATAATTTAATGGTGCCAGTACCATGCCATTTAAGATATAATAATCAATGTGTTACAAGCTTTAGTTCCATTTTTTTATATTTAGTTATTCATTGGCCAATCTTCTGCTGACAAGATTTTGTTTCAGGTTTGGTGGTTGTTTGGTGGTTGATGCAAGGATGGGAGGTTTGGGGAATATATCTTTTAAGTGGGCATGCAGGAAGTAATCCAAAAGAGGTTAGAAAAAATAAATGTTAATAAAGCCACGGGTCCTGGTGGAATACATCCAAGAATCCTGAGGGAACTGGGATCTGTAATAGCCAAACTATTATATTTAATTTTTCAAGATTCACTCAACACAGGGTCTCTACCAGATGACTGGAGAAAAGCAGATGCGATACCTATATTTAAAAATGGAGCAAGAGCAAATCCGTGGAATTATAGACCAGTGAGCCTCACCTCTGTAGTGGGGAAGCTTTTAGAAGGTTTAATAAAGGATAATATACAAGAATATGACTATTTGAACAGTCTTATAAGTAAGAGTCAACATGGATTTATGAGTGATAGGTCATGTCAAACAAATCTAATTAGTTTATATGAGGAGGTTAGTAGGAATCTGGATCAAGGCAACTCAGTGGATGTAGTCTTTTTAGATTTTGCAAAGGCTTTTGATACAGTGCCACATGGGAGACTATTGTACAAACTAAGGGATACATGAATTGCAGTAAATAGCAAAGGGTTGTTGTAAATGGAACATACTCAGATTGGACTAATGTGGTAAGTGGGGTTCCTCAGAGTTCAGTATTAGGTCCTCTCCTTTTTAACATATATATTAATGACTTAGAGGTGGGACTGGAAAGTAGTGTCTCCATTTTCACTGACGACACAAAGTTGTGCAAGGTAATTACATCAGATAATGATGTGCTTTCCCTCCAAAGGGATTTACATAAAATTGAGGAATGGGCATCTAAATGGCAGATGAGATTAAATATGAATAAATGAAAAGTTATGCATCTGGGAAGGAAAAACAGCCATGCAATTTATAATTTTAATCAAGCAAATATAGGGGTATCAGATATTGAAAGAGATTTGGGAGTGCTTGTGGACAACCACCTAGGTAACAGTGCTCAAAGCCAAGCAGCAGCTGCAAAGGCAAATAAAATATTAGCATGTATTAACAAGGGTATAGAAGCCAGGGAAACAAATATAATTCTACCACTATACAAATCCTTAGTAAGCCCTCATTTGGAATAGGGAGTATACTTTTGGGCACCACTTCGTAAAAAGGACATTTTAGAGCTGGAAAAGGTTCAAAGAAGGGCAACAAAACTAATAAAGGGAATGGAGGGGCTAAGATATGAAGAAAGACTAACCAAATTAAGCTTATTTAAGAGGAGATATGATTACCTTATGTAAATACATCCAGGGTCAGTATAACATTTTGTCAAGGGAGCTTTTTGTGCCAAGAGGTTTTCAACTGACAAGAGGATATCCCTTGAGGTTAGAAGTAAAAATATTCCACCTTAAAGAAAGAAAAGGATTCTTCACAATTAGTGTGGTTAATCTGTGGAATTCTCTACCAGAGGAGGTGGTGACAGCGGATTTGATAGGTAACTTTAAAAGGGGACTGGATTTATTTCCAATTAAAAAGGGAATTCAAGGTTATCCTGGATATTTAGAGAGAGAGAATTGATCCAGGGAGAAATCCGATTGCCAGTATCTGGGGTCAGGAAATAATTAATTTGTTTTCCCTTTGAGACGATTGGCTAAGTCTCACTTGTTTTTTTTTTCTGTTTGCCTTCCTCTGGATCAATTAATTAATTATTAATTTAAATAAATAAATACATTGTTGATTAATAATTAATTAACAATTAATTAACAACTAATTAATAAATAACTAATCTGCATATTGCAGATCAGTGGAGATCTTATAAGGTTGATCTTGATCCACTGAAAGTCTTTTTACAACCTTAATTACTATAGAAGTATGGAACTATCGTTAGCAACGGTTATAAATCTTTGATTATTTTCCATATTTTCTTTAAAATTGGATTGTATGTAGATACTAGAGGTATACGTGTATTATATTTAATAGGTGTTCACAGGGTATTTTGATGGCAGTGGTTATTTTCTGTGTAAAAATATGGAGTTTGTAACTTTTGTTTGAAAGATTCAGACAGTGTTTTTACATTTTATCACAGTCTCCAGTGTTTGAGCATATGCAATGGTAGCTAATAGCTTGACTACGGATGATGGCTTGTTTAGTATGGTAGGGATGGAAACTGGAGCTGTGTAGGTAGCTGCATCTGTCTGTGGGTTTCCTATATACAGATGAGTGGAGAGTGCCATTGGTGAGGGATATAGTAGTGTCTATAAAGTTCACCTGTTCTGTAGAGAAATCCATTTTAAGTTTTATAGATGGATGGAAAGTGTTGAATGAACTGTGAAAGTCTCTGAGTTTGCTTTCTCCTTCTGTCCATATGATGAACATATCATTTCTGAATTTGTTGTTTATTGTACCGTATTGGTCCGAATGTAAGCTGCACCCGCGTATAAGCCGCACCCGTAAAGTTCAAGGTAAAAAAACAGAAAAAAGATAGTACTCAAATATAAGCCGCACCCGTAAAATTGGAGAGAAAAAGACTCTCAAAGTGATCCGCCATTGCAAGAAACAGGCTTTTTTTGCAAGTTACAGACTTTACAGAATGTTAGAATCACTAAAACCGTAAATCGCTATTCAATACCGCAGTCTAAAGCACGAAAATTGGCACCCTTAACTCACAATCGCGCAAATCGGCAGTAATTTTGCATTCGCGAATAGAAGTCGCACGCGTTACAAGCAAAGTTTGCAAATCGGCAAGGATTTTTTGACGGTCGCGAAAATAAGCCGTACCCTTAACTCGCAAGCTCAAAAATCGTAAAAACGGTGCGGCGGTATATACTCGGACCTATACGGTATTTTCCTTGTTCTTATCCCTTGTACAGCGCTATAGAATATGTGGGCGCGATACAAATAAAAGTTAATAATAATAATGATCTATGTAAGGGTAGTATTTGCATGGTTTGTAAATGGATACAGATAATAATGTTTCTTCTAGATTGGCCATAAATAGATTGGCGTATTTTGCTACATATATTTATACATTTATGTTGGGCTTTTTAATTGACCTCTGTGCGGTGTACAGAGTTGGGCAACGAGCCCCCCCAAATTATTTTGAACCAGGGTCCTCCATTCACAAGCTCCGCCCCTGCATGAGATCTATGTTCTTTTTTATCTTTGTATGTGAGCCAATTCTGCAATGTGTAATTTGTAAGTTCATAAAACTTTTAACCTTTAATATGGGGAATTATGTAATTTTTTATTCTTTTTTGGATTACTATTTTTTTTAGAACAAAAACACCTTTGTATTTGTGAAACTTTCATTGCTGGGCAGCTATATGGTTAAATCTCCCTAGTTTATAAAATGAAAACAAAAATAATAACATTTAATTAGTTAAGCAAATTCTAGCAATTTGGTTTAATTATAATCTTTAATTGGTCCACCAGTAAACCCCTCATCAGTTTCACTTGATGCCACCTTCAAACGCTCTTCATCTACATATTATAACCCTGTGATTCTGTTTTCTCAACAATTTTAACACAAGAGCAAAATTCATTTTACAAATTACAGAGCTTGGTTTAATCATTTCAATTAACAAAACGTCCTACCCCACCCAGCAGTGTGATTCATACAAGCCTAAAGTCACTGTGCCGGATGTGTTCTGTGCGATTTATTTGAGAGACTGCAATGTGACATCATCATCTTATATTTCAGCTACTGTTGTCTAATAATTTTGGGAAGAGTGACATCCTGTTCAGGCAGTGGGTCTAATTTAAAGAGGCATAAAACTTGCAAAAGGAAGATTTCACAACTCATCTAATATGTCCTCCCATCCGCCCTATGCACACCCACCTATTTTTTGTGCTATTTTATAGTGCAGGTTTGTGCACTATTACCTCCATCTTTCACAGCTGCTAGCAGCAAGAGACATTGGTAGTCTGAAGTATCCATTCCATTTTTACGTTAGAATTATTGATGTAAGCTGGACCATTAAGTACCACAGAAGAGATTCCACATATAATATTATTTAAAACTGTATGTAATAACAAGTACTTCTATAGTGGCTCAGCCAGTGACACTGGGCCTCATACCATCTACCCGAAAAGAAGCACTGACGAACTGGCATATTTCCTAGGTCCATTCACCTTAGTTTTAGACTCACACACCACCTTCTCTTCTGCCTCTGAAATCACCTAACAAGCCCTCCCACCAACCCCGGTCCACATTAACCCCCACCCCTATGATTTGTGTTACTTTATAGTGCAGGTTTCTGCACTATCACCTCCATTTTCACAGGTGATACACCTACATACTTAATTACTAATTAGCCCTCTGTTCTCTTTTCAAATAATTGCCAAGCACTTGTTTCGCGCCTATTAATTTCATCACTTTTTCTTTCATTAATTCCTTTAGTATAGACTCTTGCAAGCTCTCAGTCTTGCAAGGCACTTTGTATAAAGGTATCATGTGTATAATTGTTAGCTCAATGGCATGGTCGCCACTCTTTTTGTATGTCAATCATCATGAACTGACATACACGTTTTACTGTACAGAGCACTACAGAATGTGTTGGAGCTATATAATTGAGAGATAATAAATAATAATAATAATAATAATAAAACATTAATATAAACAACATTTACATATATTTTAACTATAAAAATATATCTGAAAGGGGCATAGCAAAAGTCCTTATTATGGCAGAGATTAATTGTTGCCATTAAAATATCTAGATTAGTGTGTTTTATAATTGACCTTAAATGTTGCTATATTTGGGCAGAAATCACTTTTCTAGATTGTCCACCTTGGCTGTGGGCTTTATCTTAGGTCAATTAATCAGTCTGTTGAAGCAGAAAAATATCAGAGTCTTTTAACATTTACAAGTCTCTGAAATTATTATCATTGTATTATTATTATTATTATTGTTATTGTTATTATTATTATTATTATTATTCAATCAATCAACTAGCTACACTCTTCCTACTAATTTCTTCTTATAGTATTAATTAATGACCTCAGATTAGAGAGAAAATGATGTTCAGGAGCAAACAGCTTGCAATAATAAATGCACACCCTGCTCCTACAGAGATGTAAACACCTCTCTAACACATCAAAGTATCATGGATGCCTCCAGGGTCTAGCATAGGACAACATTCTTTTTTTTCCAGTTAAATCATGCTCTTTTTTTTCCAAAATAAATATTTTTTTTCATTATTTAGGAGTCCTTTAAATCCTGCAGTTCTGGTGATTATTGTGCACCTTTAAAGGCCCACTGTAGTTAAAAAACAACAACTTGTTTGTCAAGTATGTACCAAACTAACAATATCAGCACCTGTGTAAGCCATGGGCATAAACACATCTAAATTTTTGAATATTTTTTACGAGTAGAGGAGTCCATTTTGTGTTTGTTACATCACATCATGAGAGCTGAATCATGATGGTGTGTGCTTGTAGTTGGAGGGAGTTGAGGGGTAATGAGAGGACAGGCAGAAGTTCAGAGATGCAGCATCAAAAGATGCAACTACAGCTCTCCTAATAAGTAAACGCCCCTCTAACACTCACAACTTCCACCATTGTATCATGGATCACGCCAGGGATCACAATTTACTTTTTTTCTAATTAAAAACTATCTGAATGACTTGTTCCCTGCTTAATTACGCTCTTTCGTTTTTAAACATAGGTTATTTTTCATAGTGCGGGGGTCCTTTAATTGCAGAACTGAACTGAGGCCTAGCTCATGATCTAATCTCCCAGTGTGATCTGTTACCGTGGTAACCCCAGATTACAAAGTGAAGTTGCTTTTATAAAAAAAAAACACGTTCCGCAGTTAATCACAGGGTACTATCTGGAGGTCCGGGCTATTCCAGGCCACTGACTGGGGTATTAAATAAAATTTATATGAACACACAAACGTTTTAATTTCCCACGTCCTCAGAACAAGCTTTTTTATTCTTAAAATCTAAAGAGCCC
The DNA here is from genome assembly GCA_027410445.1 of Discoglossus pictus. Classification (NCBI taxonomy): domain Eukaryota; kingdom Metazoa; phylum Chordata; class Amphibia; order Anura; family Alytidae; genus Discoglossus; species Discoglossus pictus. Next base: position 140,958,438 of record CM050170.1, on the reverse strand, counting down.
TGCTGTGTGCTTTAATCAAACCAATATGTCACTGCTTTTTTTTCTAAAAAAGTTAATCACAAAAGACTGTGATTAATACAAAAATAATGATGCAACAGAGCCAAAAAACTGTAAAAAATGAAAACTGGATTGCCTGGGTTCCATTTTGGCAACTAATAAAATAAATATTTTCTATTAAAAAAAAGGTGTAGTTTGGGGAAAAAATGAACGTGTTTGTGACGCATGTAACAATCTAGCAACCTTATCAGCTTCATAATTAATATGCATTAAAGCATTTTAAAGAAAATATTAAATGTAGCTTGTGTTATAGGGATTGCATTTTAGACTATCCTATAAGTCTTAAGATAGAACTGAATAGAAATCTTATCTGCATCCCGATTTCTTCCTTTTCTTTCCAGGTTTCTAATTATGCTCGGAACAAACGAAAATGTCTGCTGCCTTCAAGACAAAATGAATACAATAGTTAAAAATAAAAGGCGTTTATTTTTTATAGGAAAACATTATCCAGCCATGTTCATTACAAAATCAGGCTTTCAAAAAAGCTTCAGTAGGCCTTAAAATACCATTGTATTCCTTTACATATATTATATGCTCTTTTGAACAACTAGTTATACTGTATATTAGAAAGTAAAAGAAAATGTCCTTAAATGTATTCACTAATATATACAATTATGCGGGAGAGGGAGCCACCATTTTTGTTTCTGTTCATCTGCTTTTATAGTTGTAGTGAAGGACCCCCAGGGCGGAACCAGTGAGCTGGTATCCGCAGTGGGGGTCCCTTGACTTGCTGGGACCAAGTGCCGGCGGAGGAGGCGGGGGCAGACCTCGCGGGAGAGGTGGCAGTTGCTCCGCCCCCTTAGGCCAGCGCGGGCGCCATTTTGCCTCACTCCACGGCAGGCAGAAAAGCAGGCAGCATCGTTGAGCAGCAGCTGGAGTTAACAGAGAGTGTGGTCTTGTGTGCATCCTATATAAATGCACTATACTGTAGGGTAGCCTGATTAGGCAGTGTGTGTTTCTTTATATTCGTTCTCTTCTCTCTTGTTGTCTATCTATTCAGGTTAGGGGGGTACTTATATTGTTTTTCTCTTTCCTGATTTGTGTATGTAGCAGCCATTTTTATTTAGCCCTATATCTATAGCTGTGCTCCATATTTAGGTGGCATACCTCAGGTGTTTGCCTTTTGTGAGAGCTAGCGTCAGGTGTGTGTTTGTGTTGTTTCATTTATCATCCCTCATTGTCCTGTCTTGTGTTATGTCTGTGGGTATGGATGTGGGGGAGTCAGTGGGTTTAGAGCGCATCTTAGCGGAGGTGCGGTCCAGAGCCATGGTTTGAAGACCGTCTGGGCTGAGGTCAGGCTGCTGCACCTAAGGCTGACTCTATTGAGGGAGATGAACCCCCTTTATCTACGGGGGAACAGTCAATGGTGGCTGTTTCCCCCAAGAACATTGGGAGCGGCATTCCTCCCCAAAGAGTCACGCAGGGGCTTTCTAGGCCTCAGAACCAGCCGAGGGAGGAGTTAAGGAGATCCAGCCACAGCCATGCCGCCGGCAGTGGCTCTAGGCCAGCCAGCAACCCTCAGAATGAAAACCCACGGCGCTCTAGTGGGGGTTCTTTATCCATGTAGCCACCGCAGAGCGAGTCTAGGGTTCAGAGGAACCAGAGGGGTAACATTAAAAGGAGTGCCACCAGGGCTCCGACACCTCAACCTGGAGTTGGACTAGCGGGAAGAGGGAGTGGTGATAACGTGCCAACCTTGAATTCGCAGGGCTTGCCGCCATCCCAATCATCGCAGCTAAGAAGAAAGAGAAATGAGGTGGAGAAAGAGATGGTTGCGGAGAGCATAAGGAGAGATTAAACAAGGGGATCCCCACGTCCCGTGAGAACAAGGAAGCCAACAGCAAGATACAGCCCTCTTTCTTTCTCTTCGATCAGAGTTGAGAAGAAGCAGGCCGCTCACCTACCCATGCGGAAAGCATTGACGGTTGGTTACCCAGCCGGGGGGACCGCGGCCATTGGTGACCTAATTAGTAACACCAGAGGACAGACAGGGGCTACAAAAGAGGACAGTAGAGCTGTTCGGGAGGTTAGAGGCAACAGTCATTTGACTGGGCTGTCCTTACCGTATTCTAACTACGAGTCATCACTGGACGGGAGTGGACTTGACGACAGGTATGGCAGGCAAGGACAGCCCTCACATGTTTTTTTTTTACCTTGACAGATCATCTATGGGCAGATCTCGCTCCCATAGCTGCCGGTCTTATCGCTGCATCAGGGAGGACTCCAGTTCGGAGAGGTAATCATGTGCAGGGACGTACAGTCCCTGGTGCAGGGACGTACAGTCACAGACTGGGTTAAAGGGATTCTGGAGGTCATATGATGTTAACATGAACAATGAAAAGTTAGGAGAATGGCTGTCGGGTTTGGCAAGACAGGCCTGGGGAGGATAATATAGCGCAGGAGAAGAGTTGTGCCTCCCAAGTGCTTCTGGGTTAGTCTCACCTCCTTCCCCGGCAGACCCAGTAACAGCGCCCGGCGCAGTCAAGATATCCAACAGCTCAGTCAGGTCGACAGTGTTATGCAGCTTGGATAGCTTAGGTGCTCACCTGCCACTAGAAGTAAAGGAGCGGATTTGGAAGAGGGAATTTATCGAAAATATTCTCATTGCTACCCTCATCAAGATTTGTGGATACCCAGGATAGAGGGCCGGTGTCGGGCGAGCCAGAGCAGAAGGGCTTCAGGAAGATTCCTAAGACATTTGAGAACTGGCTGCAGGCATTTTCGATCCTGGCGTGCGTCATCGGCGAGAGGTTTCCAGAGCAGTGTTCAGCGCTATTCATTTACCTCGACGAGATACGGGGAGCGCACCGCACCTATGGCGGTATGGCATGGTGGAGGTATGACGAGAGTTGTGGAGTGACAAGGCCGTCGCGCACTGGGTGAATGAAATTACCCCAATGCGGGCAGTGGGGTGGGCGGGCCCATACATCCCGCCACGCTGGGTGGAGCAATCAAGCGGGCATGATACTCCTTCAATGAGGGAGTTTGCAAGTGGGCGCCTAACTGTCGATATAGGCACATTTGCTCAGGCTGTGGAGGTGAGCACTCAGTGCTTAGATGTGAAAAAACAAGGGAAAACAGCAGACAGGGTGAGCCCTCTGGAAAAGGGAATGTCGCCGGTATCACTGGATGCAATGCTGCCGTGGCTAAGACACTAAGGTAAGGTCTCTGGAAAGGGGCAAGCAGCAAGGCTGCTGATCGACGGTTTTCGTGAGGGTTTTATAATTCCGTCTAAGGTGGATCAATGTTTTACCATACAGCCCGCAAACCTAAAATCAGTGGCCGAGTTTCCTGGTGTAGCAGAAGAAAAAAATTAGAAAAGAAGTCAAGTTGGGCAGGATGGCAGGCCCGTTTGTGGAACCCCCTATACCTTGTTTACGGATATCCCCTTTGGGTGTGATGCCGAAGAAATAACTTGGAAAGTTTAGACTGATACATCACCTGTCATACCCGAACGGTCAATCAGTCAACGATGGTATTGACAAGAATCTGTTGTCAGTTTCATACGCGTTGTTTCACTCAGCGACCAAGATAGTTCGAAGGGCTGGCGTGGGGGCTCTGTTGGCGAAGGTGGACATAGAGTCGGCGTTTTGTTTGCTACCATTTCACCCGTCAAGTCACTGGCTGTTAGGCTGTCGTTTAGGGAGCAGCTACTTCGTGGACCTATGCCTTCCCATGGGCTGTTCGGTGTTGTGCGCTTACTTCTAGACTTTCAGCAGTTTCCTGCAGTGGGTATCGATCCAGGAGTCAGGATATGATAGCATAGTGCATCATTTGGATGACTTCCTGTTCGTGGGTCCAAGGGGACAAGATGTATGTGCGCATTTGCTGGCCACGTTCTCCAGAGTGGCGCATTCCTTTGGGGTTCCGTTGGCAGACCAGAAGACTGAGGGTCCAACCACCTGCCTTAGCTTCTTGGGCATCATGATAAATTCCCTGACGATGGAGTGCAGTTTGCCATTGGAAAAAGTCAACGATTTAAGAGGCGATTTGGCAGGGCTTGCAGGTCCGAGGACGGTGTCTCTGCGGCGGCTCCAGTCCACTCTTGGGAAGCTCGCTTTCGCATGTAGAATCATTCCCATGGGAAGGATCTTTTGTCGTCGGATCGCGTTAGCTGCGGTTGGTATCAAGCAGGCACACCACTTCGCAAGGATAACGGCATCTATAAGAGAGGACACAGCAGTTTGGGTGGTGTTCTTGGAATCCTTCAATGGTAGGGCATTGATTCACATGCGTAGGCAGTCTAACATCCAGCTGGCCTTGTTTACTGACGCGTCGGGGGCTCACGGATTCGGTGCATATTTCCGTGACAAATGGTGTGCAGCAGCATGGCCCGAAAAATGGATTGAGGCGGGCCTAACCAAGAATTTAGCCTTCCTGGAGCTATTTCCTATCGTTGTCTCAGTATGTACGTGGGGAGAAGACAACATGGCAGTGGTCCACGCGGTGAACAACATCACGTTATCATCAATACCTGTCATCAGGTTGCTCCGACACTTAGTTCTTGCCTGCTTACGTTTGAACATATATTTTAGATTTAGGCATGTTCCGGGCATAGATAACAGTATAGCTGACGTACTGTCTCGTTTTCAGTGGGGGCGCTTCAGACAGCTGGCACCCCAAGCAGCAGCGACGGGGGAGCAGTTTGCGCTCACGCTATGGGAGCTCGGAGCAGAGAGGTAGTGTCGCTGATCAGGAATTCATTGGCGCCATCAACATGGTCGGCATACAGGAAGGTGTGGTTTAAGTGGGCCAACTTGGTGGCGGCGGCAGGCGGTGAGGAGTCTGATGATCAGAGGTTAAGCATACTGCTGTGGTTCATACTGCAATGTAGGGATGCCGGTATGTCGGTGGCATCAGTGTCCAGTCAAGTAACTGCGTTAGCTTTTATGTTCAAGCTATCTGGGAAGAAGGACTTGACTAAGGAGTTTCTGGTAAGGAGGGTCATGAAAGGACTGGCTAAGGGTCAGTCGTGTAAGGACAAGCGGCGCCCTGTCACATTTTTACTGTTGTTGCGTATCTCTGTGGCACTGGAGAAGGTTTGCCACATGGCCTACGAGGCGCTGCTGTCGTACAGCTTTTTTGCTAGCCTTCTTTGGGGCATTAAGGTTAGGCGAACTGGTTGCGGCTAGCATGCACGGCCCAGGAGGCATGCAAGTGGAGGACGTGTGGGTGGAAGGTGACAGGGTAGTGTTATGGTTAAGGAGGTCCAAGACAGGCCAGACGGGTCATGGCAAGGAGATTAAGCTGAGATGGGTAGGAACGTACTGTTGCCCAGTGGACTGTGCGGACCGACTGTTGCAGCGGAGGCCAGGTTTGCCCGGGCAGTTATTAATACACTTGGACGGGCTCGCCTTGTCATGCTTCCATTTCTCTAAGGTTTTCAAAAGTTGTTTGAGCAAACTGGGACTATGTGAGGCTGAATTTGGAACTCACACATTCTGCATAGGGGCGGCAACAGAAGCAGCTGGTTTGGGACTTCCGGATGAGGTGCTTAAGAGGATTGCAAGGTGGCAATCGAGCCGTTTCAAGTTATACATTTGACTGGCTTCAGTTGCTTACTAAGTTTGCCATGCCATTGCAGACCCTCGGAATCAACTCTGGGTGATCGGGCACTCCTACATATACTGGGCGGAGCGTTTTGCCAAGAACTCGAAGGATGGTCTGCGGTTGAGTATACCTAATGGGCGCGGAGCAGTGCGCTGGTTTGGTACGAGAGGAATGAGGTGGAGGCAAGCTAGTGGGTTGATGGACTTGTACACCCAGCGCTTTGGTCGGCCGGAGATTGTGATATTCCATGTGGGAGGAAATGATTTGGGATACATCCCTATCAAAAAGCTGGTGAGGGATATGAAGCGCGACATCAGTGGCTGGAGGGAGAGCTTCCCAGGAATAACCGTTATATGGTCGGAGATGGTAAAAAGGAGGGCATGGAGAAATGAGAGGGACCCAGGTAGCCTGGACAGGGCCAGGCAGAAGGTGAACAAGCTGATGTCGAGCTTCATTAGAAAGATGGGATGGATATCTCTGCGCCATCATGAAAGGGAGGACTCTAATGCGGATGCGTTTTTCTTGGAAGATGGAGTACATCTAACGGAAATTGGCTTGGAGTTGCTTATGTTGAAGTTTAAAGAAGGGGTACAGCGGGCCTTAACGATGGGGGGAAGCGCCTCCGTAGAGGATTCGTCCTGAGTCGCTGTGGCGGGTGGGGGAGTTGCCCGGGCCAATGGTGAGAAGGGGCCGTCCCTACCCCTGGGAAGGTGTGACGACGGCACAGAGGTTGACCTCTTGAGCGTGGGCTCAAGGGATGGGGTTACTGCCAAGCCCAGGGCTCCTCCCCCCTTGTAGTGAATTTACATATGCCGTTTGCATATCATGATAATAAAACTTGCTGCGGCCAGTTGTACCTCCAACAGTTGTGTTGTGTCTTTTTTGGGGGGTTAGGGACTTACCAGGTCATGAAGGACCCCTAGGGCGGAACCAGTGAGCTGGTATCCGCAGTGGGGGTCCCTTGAATTGGTGGGACCAAGTGCCATTTTGCCTCACTCCGTGGCAGGCAGGGAAGCAGGCACCCACCCGCGCTCCCCTTTATAAAAGCATTTGAGATTGTTAAGTTTTTATATTTATTTAAAAAAAATATATATATATATATATAATAAAAAAAATGTAAATAAGTCAATATTCAGTAAGATTTTGTTGCTCACGTGGTAAGTTTATGGTTGTGTGTATGTGGTTTGTTGCAGCAGAGTTTTTGCAGTTGTGTTGGGGCGGGTGGGGGAGTTGCCCGGGCCAATGGTGAGAAGGAGCCGTCCCTACCCCTGGGAAGGTGTGACGACGGCACAGAGGTTGACCTCTTGAGCGTGGGCTCAAGGGATGGAGTAACGGCTAAGCCCGGGTCTCCTCCCCCGTTGTAGTGAATTTACATATGCCGTTTGCATATTATGATAATAAAACTTGCTGCGGCCAGTTGTACCTCAAACAGTTGTGTTGTGTATTTTTGGGGGGGTCAGGGACTTTGGGTATTACCAGGTCAAGGACCTTGAGTGCAGATAACTTGTCACCTGCTTCAACTGAAATGCAATAATCCTTTGTGCAAATAAGACTTATTAAAACACTAGCGACTTGCCCGTCAAAAAATGACGGCAATAAAATTGTAAGGTAGGTAATGCTGTTTGGTCGAGACATTAATTTTGTTGGTGGTCCAAAATCCTTCGGCGCTCATTGCGAAGCTGTTGTATTTTTTTTTGTTTATTGTGACATTTTTTTTTTGTTTTTGGGTGTATTTGTTTTTGTATGCTAATTAAATAATTAATACATGAATAAATTAATATACTTTACCTATTTGTAAGTAATATATGCAGGAAGCATTGTGCTGAAGAGCTGACAATCTGTTTTTTGATGTCCCTTCAGCATACAATGTAGTTTGCACTGTTGTGGAGCTGAGGTGTAAGTGTCAGCAAGTGTGCAGTGTGTAGTGTAAATAGGCTGCGTGCGCGAGGGGAAGCCGTTAGGGTAGCTGTGTACTTCCGCATTGTGTAAGTTAGTGTTGTAAAATGGCGGCTAATGTGTATGTGGTACGCGGCTGTGTATGATGTAGTGTCGTTGTTAAGAGTGTTTTGTTAACAGGTTTTTTAAAAATTCGTATGTGCTTAGTGGTGTTTTGCGTCTTTAGTATCCTGTAGCCTCGTTTTCGTTTTTTTCGGCTGCCATTTTTTCTCTTGCTTAGGGGATTTTCGTGTGTCTAAACTCGTGAATTTGGACTTAAATTGAGGTGTAACTTCACTTGCAGAGGTCCTTGCTGTGGGAAAGCTTTTTATGTATTTGTTGTGGGTATTTATTGTGTTTTTAATGTTTTCAGGTTCGCGCGGTTCTGGCGTTAAGGTCGTATTTTAGACAGGTCCTAATTTTTGCGAGTCCAGCGTCTCATATTTTTTTATGCTAAGTCCGTAAATTTTCTGTGCTAAGTCCCGCGGTTCGTATTTTTTTGTGTAAGTCCGTGTATAGTGATTGCGTGTTAGATGTATTTTGGTAAAGTGCCGCTTGTGTGGGCATTTGTAACCGCGTGTGAGTCACCGTAGAGCCTCCACCTCCGCAAATGCGGCCCATTGCTTCACGAGGGTCCGCAATTGCGGTCCAAAAGTCGTAGGGAGTCGTAGGGCTAACATAAAAAGACATAATAATTTCTAAAATATTTAGAATTGCTGTTTTTGCTCCTGTATGCTAATGAACAACTTAGTATGCTAATGTGTGGCTCAGTATGCTAATGTATGCATCAGTATGCTAATGTATGCATCAGTTTGCGAATGTGAGGATCAGTATGCTAATGTGCGGCTCAGTATGTGAATGAATGACTCAGTATGTGCGGCTCAGTATGCTAAAGTGCAACTTGGTATGCTAATGTGCAATTAGGTATGCTAATGTGCAACTCAGTGTGCCAATGTGTGGCTTAGTATGCTCATTTGCAACTCGGTATGCTAATGTGCGACTCAGTATGCAAATGTGCGGATCACAAGGGCGTAGGAACAGCTGGGGATGGGGGGGGGGATAGCCTGTGCAATGCAGTGATATGATAGTGAGGAGGGAAGACGCCTGTGTTATGTAGCGATATGATAGTGAGGTGTAAGGAAGTTTGGGTGATGCAGTGATATGATAGCAAGTTGGGGGAAGCCTGTGTTATGCCATGATATGATAAAGAGGTGGGGGGAAGCCTGTGTTATGCATTGATATCATAGCGAGGTTGGAAGCAGCATCTGTGATGCAGTGAGATGATAGTGATGTGGATGAATGCCTGAGTTATAAAGTGATATGATACCAGAATAATACATTAGCAAAACATGACAGTAGATTCCAAGCCAGGTTTTTGACTGCTTTACACACGTTGTTCATTTATAGTTATATGTATAACATAAAAAGGGGAACATGTCTAGCAGCATAAACCCTTATGTAGCATCTCTTGATCCCTTCTCTCCCTCTTATGCCTACTGTCTCCCTCCCTCTAGCCTCTCCCCTCCTCGCTCTCTCTCTCTTCCATTTCTCCCTTAAACATAGAAACATTGATTTGATGACACATAACTAAAAAGGCCCATCTAGCTTCTCCATTCCCCAAAAGTCTGGCTTATTAACCCCTAAGGTCACGTTATGCTTATCCCAGGCATGTTTCATTTTCTTAACTGTGCTTGGCTCTACCACTTCCACTGGAAGGCAATTCCAGTTAGCTATTACTTTTTCTGTAAAGTACTACTTTCTTTTATTTTTCTCTCTACATTTCTCTCTCCATTTCACCAAGCTGATTTACTCGGCAAGATCTTCAGGATAGCAGCTTTCATCCCCATGCTTGGATTGATACCCTTAGATTTGAAGGAGAACATGTACTTCCTCAAATAACTGCTCCCATTAGTGGAAGATAAGTACCATTCCTCAGGGCCACCGTGTTTTTTGCCTCTTTAAACTTTGTATGCTAATGTGTGGCTCAGTATGCAAATCTGTGGCTCAGTATACTAATGTGTGGATCAGAGTACTTGATAATGGTGAGAGAGGGGTTTGACTGACAGATAACATTGGGGGTCTTTATTTTGACCACTACTAATTAGCACATTAAAGCAGCTAATTAATATGCACAAGCTGCTTGTTTGCATAAAAATACAGCAACAATAATATGGGGTTTCCATTGATTAATTCACTTTAGAAAAATATGGATAACACAACTTTTAGCCAGTTTTTCGTGTTTTTTAAGAATAACTTTGATTTTGGGGTGATGAGGCCACCTTTACAGTCCAAACATAATTTGTGTCAGAGTAATTATGAGTTATTAATTAATGTCACCCACCATCGCCTGGCGGGTCTCCCACATTGGAATGCAAAGACTCTGCGCTATTCGGGTCCTACGTGGCCGCACATTCAGAGATATCAGTCTGTTAGTGAATCTGATTAATGTACATTTCTCTGATTTTCTTTTCTCATATTGACTTAGCTGACGGGTTTAGCGCCTTCCTACAACAAGGCTGAGAATAAAGCCGATAAAATAAACCACCTGCTGTTTGCTCCTGCCCTATATTGTTAGTTTATGGATTAATGCTCAAAGAATAGTGTGAGAAAGGCGCTGACCCCGCGTCCTGTAAAGGCTATGAGTTGTAGAGGAAATTAATTTGCACAGTGCGTGAAATCAGCTGTCTAGAGGAATGCGTTGGGTACATAGATACAGAGGTAAGATATGTAGGTTACATAGTGCACACCTACATAGGACGTGAGATTATACTAGTGGCAGGAAGGACCAGGTAAAGGGACATGGATGTTACTATGTATATAATATCATGTGTATCTATTTACTTTATTTTATTAAGAAGTGCTAATAAGATCTTTATTTAGTGCCTAAAATCAAACAAACAGTCCCTGTATGGGTCTGCCCTCTGCAGTGTATGCAGATACAGACTGCAGTACTTGCTGGTATCTTATATTAACCAATTAGTGACCATCATTCAGCAACATGTTGCTGAGACATGGTCCCTTATAGGCTAGTTCACTACACTGCACATTCAGCCATGCAGAGTCTGTGTCTGCATACAGGGACTATTTGAGCACTTCTTACCAAAATAAAGTACTTAAAAGTAAATAGATATACAGGGATATTGTATACCCAGTAAAATCCATGAACCTTCCCTATCACTTTATGTACCATATTTATATCCTGCACGTGTGAAGATCTCAACGTATTAATGGGCAATATATTTTTAAACATTAAAATAAAGAAATACAGTCTTTGATTTTTAATTATTGTTTTTAATTTACCTTTAGTTTTGCTTTTGTTCATCACAGTTTTAAAAACTATTGATTTAGATAAGATTTCTATTCAGTTATGTTGAAAGAATTCCCTTTTACTTTTTTTTAGCAATGCTTTTACGTTCATAGTATACAAAGCTGCTAATATTGATAGTTTACTTCACAAACATATTGTATTTTTGCTGCAGAGGTCCCTCATAGGCCCAACAACATAATCTACATTTTTTATTTACATTTATTTTGAAGAACATGCCTATTTAATAATTATAAAATCCATATTCAATATAAAATGTACTTTCAAACATCAGCTTCTAAGGGCCTCATTCTATTAGCGGCCGTAAATCGGCCGTTAGGCTGCGATTCCTTGCGGGGGTTCTGTTAACTCGCGATTCTATTATACGGCCCCGCAAGGATCTCCTCTTACGGCCGGCCGCATATCTTGGAACCGGCCGTAAGCTGTGAAATCTAAAAACTCAAAAATAAATTCAAGCCTGCACTGTACAGCTCTGTAAATGCTAGGGATCATATTGGGGGACATGAGGATTAAAAGGAACCCACTCTCAAGCTTGCACATCTGCCCAAACCCGAGTTCAAATTAACTGTTTATTTTCCGGCTGCGGCGTGGGCGGGTCTGAGGTGCTCCAAGCACTCTGGACTTTTTACATGGATATTTTACGGATATTAAAAATTAAATATTTTACGGATTTAAGTACAGGATAATTATGTGCTATTTTTTCTAACACCTAAAATCCCTTTATAGTCTTCTCAAAGTGCAGGATGGCTTTATTTGAGCTATTTTATGTGCTTAATTGGTGCTAGCGAGACCTCTTTCCTGCAAGTAAGCAGCGGCTCGCTTTTAGCCTTGCAGAGAGGTTTCCCGGAGCAATTGAATTGCAAATCTCTTGCGACCGTTTTAGATCAAAGGCTTTCCTCTGGCGCGAGCGGCCGCAAGAGATAGCAAGGCACCGGCCGCAAGAGATAGCAAGGCACCGTCCGCAAGCCTGCCGGAGCCTCCGGCCGTAAGGGAATAGAATAGCCGAATAGCTTGCGACCGGTCCTTGCGGCCCCGCAGCGGCTGCGGCCGCTAATAGAATGAGGCCCTAAGTCTCTAGTTGAGCTGATTGTCTCAACCCCTCAATGGAAACTCTGAAACACTTAACTTTTAAATGTATGTTTTAAAAGCTGCATTCAATTTATTATTTTCACATACTGATTTTATTTCTAATGAAACTCTCTCTATTCAATGATTAATTTGGTGGCCCTTTAACAAAAAAAGCAACATAATGTTTATACAATGTTTAATACACTGTTTTTGACCGTACAGTCTCATTTATAATTTAATTCAATGTAAAAAAAGGTCTAAAAAGATTGAAAAGGGAGAGCAAATTGACTATAATAGTTTAGTATGAACAAATATTTATTGCCCCACAATAACAACTGTACTTACAATAAAATAATCCAACGCGTTTCGTCTATAAAACCAGCCTTCCTCAGGGATCGAATGTGGAATTTTCAAAAATAAATACATTGTATCTCTTCTCTTTAATGCTACACTGTTTATTTGAATGGTGATAATTCCTTTCCTTTTTTGCCACCTGTACAGAACGCACATATTAACGCCATCTATACGTGGACAGGCTATTTTGATTGGCACACACGTGTTCACTGACATTTTGCTCTTGTCTCCGCACTCAGTAGGGTGTGTAATATCAAGTGTCAGCAGCTGAATTCTTTCATGTGGTATGTTGTACTTCCACACTTTCCAGATTTCAGCCAGTTCTCACTGCCTGCTTCATACCATAAATCATTTACACAAAGTGATCATTTGCTTTCAGACTAATTTTGATGGATGAGGTTATTCTCGTGAATTATGATTTACAGAATAAGTGTAATTTCTAGCAAAGCCTTAACTGAAATGTAGACAATTGAGGTGTTTGAGAAACTACTGAACAGATTCTAAATATGGCTCAGTGATGATGAGAAAGTGGCAATTGCTTTACAATGCACATTGTGTAGTGTAGGTTAAGAAAAATGTCACATGTTTGTGAACTAAGCAACAAACTAACAACATTAGCAGCTGTTGGCAAAAAAAAAAAAAAAATTCAAATACAATCTTAATTTTAGCATGCTAGTGCATGGAAGCTGCCATGATAGTCATACCCTCATTTTAAGGCACAAAAGAGTGTGAGTATACTTGAAATCTGCCTCTGTGGGAGTCAGAAGACACCAGTGATGAAGCTAATGAATGGAGGGCCTTGGTGCTAAATATATATTTTTTTGTGTTAGCAACCCACCACCACCACTGGACCCTCCTCCTGGTGCCAACTAATTTACTATACATGTAATGATGATGAGCTTCTGATAAAGCTGAATATCAGTGAAACGGCCCATCAGACGCATATGCAATATCTCAGGAATAAGTACCCTCTTATGTAATCATCATTTCTATAAGGTTATTATTATGAGGTTCCCAAGCAGGCATCCTACATTTCTTTTTTTTTTTTCTTTGATTGTGTGGATTGTTACAGCCTGTTACCATTGAACCTTTAGGTGAGGTTGATTATTTCTTATATCCACAGTAGTGGAAAATACCTGAGATATTATAAATAGGTTTTGCCTTATTTTTTTATTGTTTTTATTGTATCACATATATGGTTGTCCCAATGATTATGAATTCAAATATGAGGATCAATTAATTTACCTTTTCTCCCTTATTTCACTTTATATGGAATTATAATGGAATGCATAATAATATGAGGTTCTATGTATTTCAAGTACATGACAATTATACATTTCATGTACTATTATGTTATTTTATATACCTATATTTTGGATTACATGTTTATATCCAGTAAAAGCTTGATATCAGCCACTTATCTGTAGATTTAACCTCTTTGTATTCCTTCTTTTTATTTAGGAACACAATTTTATATTTGCAATTGAGAGGATGTTCTCGTAACCCTCCAATATATTATTTAAGAACTATACCCTCATAGTTATATATTAGGGCACCTCTATACATCTTTTGAGCGAGGCTTAATTACGTATATACTCGAGTATAAGAGGGTCTTTCCCCCCTGATCATCATCCTCCTCCTCCTTCCCCCCTTATCATCCTCTTCCTTCCCCCCTTTATCATCCTTCTCCTTCCCCCCCTTATCATCCTCCTCCTTCCCCCTTATCATCCTCCTCCTTTCCCCATCATCCTCCTCCTTCCCCCTTATCATCCTCCTCCTTCCCCCCCTTATCATCCTCCTCCTCCCCCCTTATCTTCCTACTCCTTCCCCCCCTTATCATCATCTTCTTTCCCCCATAACCTCCTCCTTACTGCACCCTCTCCAATCCCTATCCCCCTCTCTCCTTACTTGCTACTATGCTCCGATGAACTCATGCTGATCCTGATGCCGCCGCACGTCTTCCATACCGGCATATGCTAATGGCCTGACGCGCATGTGACGTCACGTCATTAGCATATATAAAATGAGCATGTGTCGTGGGCTGTCTTGGTGGGTATATAGGGTGACAACGTGCAATTTATCTGACTTTGAAAAGGGGATGGTCATTGGCTTTTGGGCTAAGGGTGGCAGTATTTCTGAAACAGAGCAGTTTGTGAACTGTTCTTGTGCTGCTGTAGTTAAAGTGTACCGTGACTGGACAACCAGCACCATTGCAAATAAATGGCATAGAAACAGCGGAGCATTACGTGCCATTGATGTTAGAGGTGAATGTCGGCTGTAAAGGTGTATGAGGGTCAACTGACACTCTACAGTTGAGTAACTCACCGTCCAAATGAACCAGGGAGCTACCAAACGTGAGTCTAAACTGACCATACAGTCAACCCTGTTAGGATAGGGCTCTGAAGCAAACGGCTGGACACAATCGACAGAAACAGCTTCAATTTGCATGACAGTACCAGAATGGGGCCTCTTCTGATTGGCAAAGGGTTGCCTTCTCTGATGAGTCATGTTTTTTGCTTTGTCAACTGGACAGAGGTTGGCGTGTCAGGCACAAAACCTCAACAAACACTCTGCAACCATTGTTGGAAGAACACAAGCTGGTGGCAGTAGCATTTATGGTCTGAGGAATGTTTTCTTGGCATTTTCTGGGTCCACTCATACCCCGATTGGGTTATCTATCCATCGTTGCTGATCAAGTACACTCATACATGTTGACTGTCTTCTTTGGAGTTTATGGGATCTTCCAGCATAAGCAGAAACGTCCAGGAGTGGTTGGAGGAGAACAACAAAGACTTCCCAGTACTTCACTGGCCTCCAAATTCCCCAGACATGAACCCCATTGAGCACCTGTGGGACCACCTTGATTGCGATGTTCTCTGTACGGATCCTCCACCACGCACTGTACAGCAGTTGTTGGATGCACTGCAGTCCGCATGGCTCCAGATACCCTTGCCAACCTTCCAGCATCTTATTTACTCGCTAACACGCACACAGCAGTTATTCGGGATATTAGCTGGTGGTCAAAATGAGGTGACTCATATTGTACTGGTGTACTGGGGTCCCCCAGAGTAGGGCCCTGTGTACTGCACCACATGCACCGGCGGTAGCTCTGTCCGTGGAAGGCACCCACTGCTGAAATCTTATCCGATTCCATCAATCAGTAAACAAATGTGTTGGACACTGACCTCATTCCTCTTTCTTCTCTTGAATAGATAACTAGCAAAACACACTCACTCAGACCACAGTCCAGAAGGAAGCGTGGTAAATCTTCCCACACTACAGTGATCCTTTAAACAATATCCCAGTGTATCTATTTACTTTTATGCATTTTAATTTTATAAATAAACTGACTAAAATCAGACAAATGATACCTGTATGGGTCTGCCCACTGTAGCTCATGAAGACACAGACTCTGCTGTACTTGTTCTGCTGTGTCTCATACTAACCAATCAGTGACAATCTGAATAAATGCATAACACAACATATAGCCAGTTTTTATGCTTTTTTAGAATAGTCTAAACAAACTGATTTTGGGGTGACAGAGTCCATTTAATCCTCACTTGGACTATCCGGACTTAAGTCCAGATAACTACTGGAAGTGTTACTCTCATGTCTGCTCAAATAACATTCCAGACAAATGGGATTTCCATGAAAACCAGAGTCAATGTCCTCAGTGAAACCGAGATAAGCCAGATCTATAATTTTGGTTACCCAGTTGCAATAATCAATCGGGTTCTTTGACTTGGCCTCCTGTCAGCTCTGGATCTTCACATCACCATCGACCTTTAACCTGCTATATGTTCTGTAAAACTGTCTTTGGAATTTGGGATTATCTAGAACAATCACTGTCAGTAGAGACCAAGTAAATCATTCCTAAAAGTGCAGTCTTTAGGGAAATCAAATACATAAATAAATATATATATATATATATATATATATATATATATATATATATATATATATTCTGTAGCGCTGTACAGGTGTAAAGTACAAATCAAATTTGTTTTTACCACATTGCAAAAGAATGGAGAGCCCTGTTATTGAGTTTAAAATCAAACATACATAGCGCTTTCCCTAAAGCACCAAAAGATTTTAAAACATGCGAACTTAAAATCTAAAGGGTACGGGTGAGATACAACAGTGATAGATGCATTTTACATATCAAGGATGACGGTGATGAGCTTTTTTAAACAGAAGAGTTTTCAGTGATGTTTTGAAGGTTTTGAGGCAGGAGGATAGATTAGTGGAGCGAGGTAAGGAGTTCCAAAGAATAGGGGCAGCACAAAAAAAATCCTCGAGGTAGGAGTGGGAGGAAACGATAAAGATGGACAGAAGAAGTTCATTAGCAGAGTGAAGAGGGCGGTTGGGAGAGTATTTAGAGATAAGAGTGCTAATGTAAGAGGGTGCATTGTTGTTGAAGGTTTTATATGTTAGAGTCATGACTTTGTATTTTATTCTGAAAGCTATGGGAAGCCAGTGGAGTGACAGAGTGGCGCTGCAGAAATTGAGTGTTGAGTGTGGTAGATGAGTCTAGATGATGCATTTAATATGGATTAGAGTGGGGACAGACGGGTAATGGGGAGGCCAGCAAGGAGCGAGTTACAGTAGTCAAGGAGAGATATGATGAGAGAGTGAATTAGAATTTTAGCTGTGTCTTGTGTCAGATAGTGATGGATTTTGGAGATGTTTTTAGGTGAAAATGACAAGATTTTGTGATTGATTGTATAAGAGGAATGAAAGAGAGAGCAGGGTCCAGTAGAACCCCAAGACATTGGACCTGGGAGGTAGGAGTGATGATGATGGGGTTATCGACAGAGAGTGAAAAGTGAGGAGTAGTTGCTGAGGAAGAGGGTGGGAAGATTAGGAACTCAATCTTTGACATGTTGAGCTTGAGTTGACGGGCAAAAATCCAGGAGCATTGGCTAGAGAGGAAGTTGTCAACTTTAGCTTGAAGAGAGGAGGAAAGTTATTGTGCCGAGAGGTAGACTTGAGTGTCATCAGCATAGAGATGATACTGAAATCCAAAAGATTTTAATAGGGTACCAAGGGAGGATGTATAGATGGAGAAAAGGAGGAGGTCTGGGACTGAACCTTGTGGTATACCAACTGTCAGAGAGTGAGGCGAAGAAGTGCCAGAGAAGGAGACATTAAAAGTTTGATTTTCAAGATAAGATGTGAACCATGAGAGAGCAGTGTCACAGATGCCAAAAGAGCATAGAATTTGAATGAGAAGAGGGTGGTCAACTGTGTCAAAAGTGGCACAGAGATCCAGTAGAGTGAAAATAGAGAAATGACCCTTTGATTTGGCGTTGAGCAGGTCATTAGTGACTTTTGTGAGAGCTGTCTCAGTGGAGTGTTGGGGCCAGAAGCCAGATTGGAAGGTGTCAAGAAGGGAGTTGGAGGAGATAAACTGTTTAAGGCGACACGCTCAAGCAGTTTAGAAGCCACAGGAAGTAGAGAAATAGGGCAGTAGTTAGAAGCAGAATCTGGACCAGAAGTGAGTTTCTTATGGATGGGTGTATTTGTGGCATGTTTTAAGGCTGATGGGAACTTGCCAGTGGAAAGAGAAAGGTTAAATAGATGTGTGAGAGCTGGGGTAAGTGTGGTAGAAAGGGGGAGATCAGCTGTTATGAATAGGGTCATGAGAGAGAGAGATAAGAGAGAGAGAGATGGAAGAGTGAGAGATAGAGAAGAGATAGAGTGGAGAGAGAGACAGAGAGGAGAGAGAGATAGAGAGGGAGAGCGAGAGGAGAGATGGGGAAAGGAAGAGAGAGAGGAGAGAAAGTGAGAGAGAGGGAGAGGAAGGAGACAGAAATAGTGAGAGAGAGGGGGAGACAGATAATGAAAGTTAGAGAGGGAGAGAGAGAGGAGGAATGGGAGAGAGAGAGAGAGAGTGAAAGAGAAGCGGAAAGGGGGAGAGAGGTAGTGAAAGATAGACATGGATGGAGAGAGAGATAGTGAAAGAGAGGGGAGAGGGGGAGAGAGATAGTGAGACAGAGAGAGAGATAGAGACGGAGATAGAGGGGGAATGGGGGAGAGAGACATAGTGAGAGGGGGAGATGGGGGTGAGAGATAGTGAGAGAGAGAGAGGAGGAGAGAGAGGGATGGGGGAGAGAGAGATAGATTTATTTATGAGAGACAGTAAATGAATCCATGAGAATCTCATGGCACATATGGCTGGCTGGATACTCAAATATTCTTGGTCAATGAGTTATAGAACTTTCCGAGCTCTGTCTACACAGATTAGAGATAAAGCCAAATGTCAGCAGACCTTGATGCCACTGGAATTCTGGAAAAACCTCACAGGTTTGCAATCACTAGACAGACTGCGTGCCCTCTGCAACAAGTTGCACTTTCATTCAATCATATTAAGTTCCACAACAATGTAGGAAGCTCTAATTAGAACGGAATCAAACCAACCAGAAAAGGCTCAGTGATTGCTAATACATAGCCAATCAGATTACAGTAACACAATGGATGTATCATTTAAATCTATAACTAATAATATCATCAACTGAATCATGTTTATGCATTTTCCTACAGAAAACTGCCATTTGCTATTTCTGAACCATCCACAAAGAAAGATTTTCAGCTCTTGTTAAAGTGAGACCATCACACATATAGTTGTCAGTGTCCGTAACGCTTATGATGTTGGTCACACTTTGCGAGCCGCGCAAAGCGAGGCGAGCCGTCGACCACGCTGGACTTATGTTGCAATGATCACAGAGGCGAGCAGTTGAGGCATGCGGGACTTAGGCGGCGGGCAGTTTCACGCAACTGCGAGGGTCGCAACTACGAGCCAAGCACAAACCTTTAAAAACCCGAAAAACAAACAAAATAATTTTAAGAAAATAATAACACACTCACACACAGCACAGGGGGAGAGCCAGGAAGCCTGGGAGTGAGGTTGCAAGCGAATTTGAGCCATATTTGGGGTATTTCGTCAATACAAAATTGGCTAAACAAGGAAAAAAATGGTGGACAAAAAACATAAAAATTCTGAAACTGGATAAAAACAAGGCTGAGCGAAGCCAGGCACGCAGGACTTAGAAAATAAAACCAATGTCAGTCAGCGTGTTTAAAAATGTATAAAAATGTCCAGATTTAGCTAAAGGGGAAGAAATGTACACATAAAGAATAGTCTGAATTTAAGATATACTTTATAGGACAGATTCACTACGCTATGGCAGGAGCTCCAAATAAATGTGAAGGGCTGCAGTGGCACTTTTTGAAAATTAAATGAAATAGAGCACATTAAAGTGTAGCAATGCAAATCTCGGCCCTTTCCTGTTATGACTATGCCAGCAGGCCCCCAGCCCAGGAAGCAGCAGTGGCAGTGAGCATCTGCTAGATGTCGCTGACAAAATTTTGCTGCCTATATCATAGCTTTAGGGTTAGAGGGTTAGGGTTAGGGGAAAGTTTTAAGCTTGGAAATAGTATATGATCTGGGCAGAGCTTGCAAACTGTGCACAATTTTGGCAGCGCCATCTAGCAGCTCCTTGCTGCAACGGCTGATGCCACTGCAGTCATAACAGAAATGATCCCAAATCTCAGACACGTTTAGTGAATCTACAACTAAAAGGATATGAAAGGTTCCTCGATGTTACTAGGTATATAAACTGTATCTATTTACATTTATGTACTTTATTTTATGAATAAGCACTTATAAGCTCTGTTTTACGTCCTAAAATCAAACAAATAGTCCCTGTATGAGTCTGCCCTCTGCTGCATATGCAGAAACAGACTCTGCCGTACTTGCTGTGCTGTATCTCATACTAACCAATCAGTGACTGTCTCTCCGCAAACATGTTGCTGAGAAGTGGTCCTGATACAGTGCACATCAAGCCCTACAGAGTCTGTGTCTGCATACGCTGCAAATGGCAGACCCATACAGGGACTATTTGTTTGATTTTATGCAGTAGTAACAGAACTTATAAGCACTTCTTAATAAAAGAAAGTACATAACAGTAAATAGATACACAGTGGTATTATATACCTAGTAACATCCAGGAACCGTCCATTTGCCTTTAACTTTCCTTTAAGTTAAAAACATATTTAACTTTTTGACCTCCTACATTTATTATATTTAAAAGAACAAGATTACAAAATATTATTTCTATTAAAAAAGAATGATCTGATGTCTTGAGAACCCAAATTTTGGTTATTTTTCCCTTCTTATATTTCAGCCCAATGTACGATGATTGAAAAGGTAATAAATGGGAAATAACCATTTGGATGTGGAAGTGACTGAAAGCAGACGCACCTGGTGCTCTCAGACACAAGTTGGAAACACTTAAGAGCGCACTTAGAAAATGCTATTTATTGCAATTACTTTTACCAAGTTAAATTAGACATAATGACTGCTTGTTGTTGTAACCGTCCCAGAGGCCTGTAATCAGGTATCCAAACACATTACTATTGTTAGTTTTGCTGTCTGTGTAATCTTGGGGTTATAATTGATTACAGTACACTTAAAGGTAGATTTAAACCTAGTTCTGTATAGAGCAGTTACAATCAGTTTATTCTATAATATTATGCACTGCCTTTAAAATATGCAACATGTTTTTAGAATATAAATAAAATATATAAATACAAAACAATAATTTCACTTATGTATTTATATATACCCTTAGGGTTTAGTCTCCCTAAGGGTGATAGGGCCTTAGAGAGTGCTTTAGGGAGTTTAGCTGCACCTCACTGACGAGGCCCAAAAAAGGCCGAAACGCGTCTCGTGTTTGCTGTTTTTCCTGTTCAGGTTAGAATTGCCTGGTATTTCGGGGCTGGGTCACTCTTTTGAGTGGGACCAGACCGATATATTATAGGATATGTCTCCCTGTGAAGGACACAAGTGAGCTGCAAGAGGATCCTTGCAGAGTGGGTAATTATGTCCATAGAACTAACCTATTAAGGTTGGTTCATTCTCTGATGGGAGTTCCCAGTGTAAGGGCTGTTTAAATATTGTATTAGGAGTTTTTCTCTACAGTAAATAATGTACAACTCAGTAAGCTAATGTGCAGCTCATTGTGCTAATGTGTGTCTCAGTGTGCTAATGTGCGGCTCAGTGTGCTAATGTGTGGCTGAGTGTGCTAATGTGCAACTCAGTATGCTAATGTGCAACTCAGTGTGCTAATGTGAGGCCCAGTGTGCTAATGTGCAGCTCACTATGCTAATATGTGCGCCTCAGAGTGCTAATGTGCAGCTCAGTGTGCTAATGCACAGCTCAATGTGCTAATGTGCAGCTCAGTGTGCTAATATATGGCTCAGTATGCTAATGTGTGGCTCAGTGTGCGAATGTATAGCTCAATATGCTAATGTGCAGCTTGGTATGTAATTGTATGTGGTTCGGAATGCCCCGTAAATTATGGTAATGTGTTGTTCAATATGCTAATGTGCAACTCAGTATGCTGATGTGAGGCTCCTGCAGCTCAGAGTGCTTGATAAGGGTGGGAGAGGGGTCTAACTGCCAGATAACATTGGGTTGTCTTTATTTCGGACACTACAGAGACAGACAAACAGACTGTAATGCTAATTAGCACATCAAAACAGCTAATTAATATTAATGGGCTGCTCATTTGCATATAAATGTAGCAACAACAGCCTTGAATTTCCCAGGATTGATTCACTTTATAAAAAATGGATAGCACAACATATAGCTAGATTTTTATGCTTGTTAAAGTCTCTTTTAATCCTATTTGAAGCTTTAGAAAGTCTGAATGGATGTACATTGGCAAAAAAAATATTCCCAGACAACTGTTCCGTCCTACATGGTCCTCCTTGGGGGAGGATGGCTTCCAGCCTCTGTATGTGGGGATTCGATGGGTATCCAAAATAAATACACAAACCAACATTGGACTGAACCCCCAAAACACACTGTAAGGTCAGATAGGAATGCCATTTTTTATTATTATTGGATCTGATTACATAAACCACGACAGACTCCTTCCCACTGACCGCCCACTCCCTCCCTGGGTTGGTTACATGTGCTAACACTTACACGTTTATTTCTTTTCTAGCTTATTCTAGAGCCCGGCCTGACCCAGAGCTGTCTCTTTCATACAACTGTTATTGAACAGATTGCAGGATTTTGATAAATGACTTAAACAAACTGAATAACATCAGTGACGTGATGTCAGAGATTCCAAAAATGTTTATTTCTTTAAAAAGTATCATTTTTCTTTTTTTTAACACTTCGAAAAAGGATATTTACATCTAAGTTATGAAGAAAGACTAACCAAAGGAAACTTATTTTCTCAAGAAAAAGGCATCTTAGAAGGGATATAATTACCTTGTATAAATATATCCAAGGTCAATATAAGGCTTATTTAAGAGGAACGTTTTGTGCCAAGAGGACATCCCTTGAGGTTAGAAGGAAAAATACTTCACCTTAAAGAAAGAAAAGTGTTCTTCACGGTAAGGGTGGTTAATCTGTGGAATTCTCTACCAAAGGAGGTGCTGACAGCAGATTTGATAAATAGCTTTAAAACGGGATTGAATATATTTTTTATAGAAATGGCATTCAGGGTTATCCTGCATAATTAGGGAGTATTGATCCAGGGCGGGTTCCCTGGTAGTCCAGTGGTTAGGATTTGGTGCTTTCACTGCTGCAATCTGGATTTGATTTCAGTCATGGAACCAAGAGGTCACATCACCCTGAAGCCACGCAGGGCTGGACCTGGTCAGTGCTTGGATGGGAGACCACCTAGGAATACCATGAGATGTACTGTATGCTGTGGCTCACTGAAGAAGGAACTGGCAACCCACTCCAGTATCTCTGCCATGAATACCAAGTGGATCAGCATGGTGTGTTACGGTCCATGAGGTCGCAGAGAGTCGAATACAACTGAATGACACAAACAACAACAAAATTGATCCAGGGAGGAATCCAATTGCCAGTATCTGGGGTCAGAAACTTTCAGTTATGAGACAATTGGAAATGTTTCAATGGGGTTTCCTTCCTCTGGATCAATTATTTAACAATTAATCTGCATATTACAGATTATAAAGGTTGAACTTGATGGACTAGAAGTTTTTTTTTTCAACCTCAACTACTATGTAACTATGTAACTTGTCAATGTGATCTTGAAATATTTTAGTGTCATTTAAAAGCCCACTATGGTATTTTGAATAACATAATATTTGGTCCCCCTGGTTGAATTCAGATGTCGCTTATTTCATTTTCTTAACTATTTTCCAGAATTAGATGACATTAATTAATAATAGACTAATTTAAATCTTTAAAAATATACTATTATTATATTTATTATTATTATTATAGTTTATGTAATGTTTTTATATGAAAACAAATTTCTCAATTTCTTATTGGTTTTCATAATTAGCAGGCATATGCTTTAAGGAGTAAAATGCATCCATGAAATATTTGCATGTCCCAGAGTGCATTGCAATAACTGTATTTCTTGGAATTCTGAGCAGGAAATATATTTTTAACTTGTTTTTAGATGATTCAAATGTGAGTATAAATGTACCATTTATTTACTGTATATATATCTATATACATATATTTTTCTTTTTATTGCGCCAAATGTAAGTATTACTGTTGTAAACATATCAATATTATTATATCTTTGTTTCTATTCTTTTTTATTTATATAGCCTGAAAAAAACAGCCTGATAGTCGTTTCACCACTGATGAGAAAGCCACATAGCCTGTGACAAAACCACATCAGTGGCGAAATGTTCGTTGCATAGTTCTTTTCAGGCTATATAGTCCCTCTTTTAAATTCCTTTCATAAGCAAAAACACTTGGGAGTTTCCTCAATCAGAAGTTACATTTTAATATGGCATATAATAAAAACAGGTTTTAGTTCTCAAGTGTTTTTTTCTGATAAGCTGCTGCGCTGAATTTCTTTTAGACACAAATATGATAGTAATACCCATGTCCAGTTGGTTAAATCAGTGTAATCACAGACCCCTTCTGGATCAGTGAAGCTGTGAGCTATACCATGTAGGGTCACCCAAAATTGTCAAGGCATAGCAGAGAGGTCAGACAAATTATAGCCCACTGAAGAAAGAACTGGCAACACAATCCAGTATCATTGCCATGAAAGCCTTATGGATGAGCACAACCAGACACAAAATGTGCCCGGCATCCTGCAGTACATAGCGGCAAGGAGGGTAGGACATGACTGAACGACTAAACAACAATTCTCTATCATTATTAACAACTACTGGGCACGCTCTTCATTTCTTTATTTAGCACATAACACATTGGGTCTGCACTGGGAAGGGTATTGTCATTTGGTTTCATGCTTTTGTCTATGAGAGACAATTGATTAAAGGGATTGTTTCAGTCTGATTGTTACATTGTCATCATACTGCAGTATATACAGTTCCAAGCTGGTTTCGGGCACATAATAAACTGCCTCAGCTGAATAAATAAACTGTAATAAAAAAATGCAGCCTCTGAATTGCTGCTGATGGAGACTTGTACTTTTGTCTAATTTTTTGTTGAATTTCCAAAACTGGTTGTGTCACTAAGACAAAGCCCAACCACGAAAGGAATTCACATTCATTATATGCTGAATAAATATATTGTTATGTATACACAAGGAAATGCCCATGGTTTAAACTCATGGTTACTACCCGGTGCTTTATGTAAATGTAAATGGCGTTGATTAGTCATGTCCGACTCACAGTGACCTCATGGACAACACATCATGCTGATCCACTTGATTTTCTTGCATTGAAAAGAGCATGCTTTAAACATTGCCAAATTTGGGTTTTATATAAATAAATATAAAGTGTGTGTTTGTGTCGCTCAGTCGTGACCACATTAACCACAACACACCATGCTGATCCACTTGGTATTCATGGCAGATATACTGAACTGGGTTGCCAGTTCCTTCTCCAGTGGGCCACAGCATAAAGCTCCTGGTATTCCCAGGTGGTCTCCCATCCAAGTACTGACCAATGTGACCTCTTGGTGAAGTGGAGAAGCTGTAAAAAAGAAGCTCATTTCACTATTTTAATTTTTTTTCTTTTTTAATAGTACAATTTTACCTTTTGAAGCTCTCAAATTACAAGTTATCTTGGCGTTATCTACAGTTTGGCTGCACTGGATGATTGTTGTTCTTCAGTCGTGTCCGACTCTCCATGACCATATGGACCGCAGCACGCCAGGCACCTTGTTAGGTCTCTGGTTGTGCTTATCCATAAGGTTTTCTTGGCAAAGATACTGGAGTGGGTTGCCTATTCCTCCTCCAGCGGCCAGCAAATTGTCTGACCTCTCTGCCTATCTTGGGTGACCCTACATGGTATAGCTCACAGCTTCACTGAAGTACACAAGCCCCCTCACCATGATAAGGTAGTGATCCAGAAGGGGGAGGCTTCTTAGAAGTAAGTACATTTTATATAACTACATTAAAAAAGATACAGTTAATTAACAAAGTTAAAACATTAATATAATACAATACAAAAATGACATAAAAAGTTAAGTTATATTAATATTTAGACTTCCCACTTTCACATGGAGTTTATTCCATGTATACTCCTCTTTCTATAAAGTAGTTATTAATTATATTGTGCACTAATTATGGACATCACAAAAAAAAACACTGAATATCTATCATGGTGTAATTAGACTTCTGGGATCCAAAAACTAAAGGGCTACTGTGCTTAATTATTTTAGGGAAAAAAAACAAAAACATAAATTTAACATTTATATACAATTAATCCTTACTGCAGGGTTGTGTTTGGTTCTTAGGAGGATGTGTCCTTGCAAACTAATGAGCTTTCCATTAGGTGAGTTAATTAATGTTATCAACTTATAAGAAGCCCCCAGACTCATTTTCTGGAACCGGACCCTTTCTTTCTGTTTATTCTCATGTAGAGTGCCGTATTTAAAGCCTATGACATAAGGCCACACCCATGGGGAGGGGCTTCACACTGCCAGTGTCTCTTATTCATCTGACCTGCAGTGTGTCTGAATATCATAATACCCTCCCTATGGGTGTGGTCTAAGGTTATAGGTGTGAAAAATGATACCCTTTGCCTGGTGGTCCAGTGGTTAGGATTCAGTGTCTTCACAGCTGCGACCTGGGTTCAGTTCCAGTCAGGGATACACCCTGAAGCAAAGCAGGGTTGGGCCTGGTCAGTACTTGAATGGGAGACCATCCAGGATTACCAGGAGATGTATGCTGTGGCCCACTGGAGAAGGAACTGTCATGAAAGCCAAGTGCATCAGCATGGTGTGTTACGGGCCATGAGGTCACGGAGAGTCGTAAACGACGCAAAAATAAATAATAACATGAGAGAAAACTTGAAGATGGGGGAGCCACCAGAAGGGAAAGACTGTTACTCTGGTGGCTTCTTAGAAGTAAGTAAAGTGTACATTTTATATGGCAATTACATTAAGAAAAATAAATGAATTAAAGGAATATGGAAGTTATCTGGATTTTACTAGATATATAATATAGTTGTGAGCATACGAGTCGTTGCTCATGCTTGCGGGCTCGCACAGCGAGACGCGGCCCTCGCAAAGCCAAAAGCGCTCCTTGCCAGCAACTGAGGCCCTTGCAAAGCGAGGGTCGCAGTTGCTAGCAAGGAGCCCCCGAAGGCGCTCCTTGACAGCAACTGCGACCCTGGCAAAATTTACGACGTAACACAAACAAAATACGAGACATGTTACGACCCATGACGACCTCGCAAAAAACGCCCGCAACATGCGCACACATCAAAACATGAAAAATACAACAAATATACACAACAAATACATAAAAAGCTTACTTACAGGAAGAGGGAGCATCCAGGACCTCGAAAACTAAAGTTACACCTCAATTTAACTCAAAATAAAAGAGTTTAGACACTAAAAAATTCTCGAAGCGAGAGAAAAAATGGCCGCCGAAAAAAACGAAAACGAGGCTACAGCAGTCTAAAGACACAAAACACCACCAAACACCTACGTATTTGCCGAAAAACACCTACGAGATTAGAAAACAAGGACGCAACCCGCGCGACCCCAAAAACATTACAAATACAACAAATACAAACAACAAACACATAAAAAGGTTACTCACAGCAAGGGGGGGGCACCGAGGCTCTCTGCAAGTGAAGTTACACCTCCATTTAACCACAAATTTCGGAGTTTAGAGACCCGAAAATCACCTAAGCGAAAGAAAAAATGGCCGACGAACAAAACAAAAACGAGGCTAAAGGTCCCTAAACACGCAAAACAACACCATAAACACGCAAAACACCACCAAACAGGTACGGATATTCCAGAAAAGCCCAGCAAACAGCTACGGATATTCCAGAAAAGCCCAGCAAACAGCTACGGATATTCCAGAAAAGCCCAGCAAACAGCTACGGATATTCCGTAAAACTCGCACAACATAGAAAACTAATATTACGAAAAACTCGCACGACATAGAAAAGGAACGACGCTACATCAGCCACATTATGTACACCAAACACCCTTAGCTCACTTACAATTTCATTGCCGTCATTTTTTGACTGGCAATTCGCTAGTATATAATATCCCTGTGTACCTATTTACCTTTATGTACTTTTTTAAAGAAGTGCTTATAAGCACAAATACTCCCTCTATGGGTCTGCCCACTGCAGCATATGCAGAAACAGACTCTGTAGGGCTGGATGTGCAGTGTAGTGTCCTAGCCTATCAGATAACAAACTAATCATAATAGGTTAGTTCTATGGACATGATAATCCACTCTGAGAGCAACCTCTTTTAGCTCACTTGTGCCCTTCACAGGGTGAAATATCCTGTAGTATATCAGTCTGGTCTCACTCAAAAGAGAGACCCAGCCCCGAAATACCAGGCAATTCTACCCTGAACATGAGAAACAGCAAACCACAGACGCGTTTCGATTTTTATGGGCCTCGTCAGTGAGGTGCAGCTGAACTCCCTAAGGCACGGTGAGCAAGGGGTCCACGTCTGGAGTCCCCTATTACCCTTAGGGAGACTAAACCCCAAGGGTAGTTTGCATATACAAAATAACCAAGTCAGAGGTGCTCATCAGAGAACGAACCAACCTTAATAGGTGAGTTCTATGGCCATGATTCGTCACTCTGAGAGCAACCTCTTTTAGCTTACTTGTGCCCTTCACAGGGAGAAATATCCTGAAGTATATCAGTCTGGTCTCACTCAAAAGAGTGACCCAGCCCCGAAATACCAGGCAATTCTACCCTGAACAGGAGAAACAGCAAACCACAGACGCGTTTTGACCTTTATGGGCCTCGTCAGTGAGGTGCAGCTCTAGTGAGTGGGTCCAGCCTGATATACTACAGGATACTTCTCCCTGTGAAGGGCACAAGTGAGCTAAAAGAGGTTGCTCTCAGAGTGGCTTATCATGGCCATAGAACTAACCTATTAAGGCTGATGAGAGCCTCTGACTTAGTTGTTTTGTATATTATATACCTAGTAACATCCAGGAACCTTCAATATCCCTTTAAGTCACCTAGTTAAAAAATGTATATAAAACAAAGAAAATTGCCTTAAAAAGTCCTTTTAAAGCCCGCTTCCCCCAGTATTTTCTAGGCTCCTAAGCTACATTATATCGCAGGACCCCCTCACATTACTGTGCATGCTACATTCACCATAAATTACATGACCATGACAAGGGAATGGGGTCCAGGTTTTCTCCTCTTAGGTTTTTGGGTAGGTCAGTAGGTGGGAGTAACAAGAGTAATATTATTATCAGATGTATGAGGGTTGGTTCTCTGCGTGTTATTATATCTCTCTCCACTGCCAAGCCCTGTAATATAAACTGCTCGGATTTCATACAATCAGCTCCAAATGTTATTTGAAAAACATTAACACGTCTCTAAAGTTTCCCATAATCAATCCCTGGTGCAGTGCATCAAAGCCGCCCGTCCTCTGTAGTTATACAGCGGTGGGCGCGCTCAGGCTGCACGTGCAACTGGTGGAAAATGACCCCACACCGCCATTAACTCTTACTAGACTGGGACGGAACTGGAAGACTCCACTAGTTACACAGGGATTACCCCCGAATATGCAAGAAAAAACATAATATTTATAAGCCACGCAAGCAGAGACTGCTCACGCCTGACACAGCCTTTAATTTCTTGTATTCAATTTTATTTTATGTATCAGTGTCATTTTGTCTTTTGTTCAAAAAAGGATAAGAAAACGAGGAGTAACGCCCATGAGGGTGCCTGTACATAATAAAAAGGACTCTTTGAAGTATTTACATTTCCATAAAATACCTTTTTATTTTGGTGCAGTGTACCATGTATGGCAACAGCGTGCAGTGTGGGTAAAAATCTGAGTAGAAATAATAATGTATACCACCATTAGGACGTGGACTGATACATAGGGGACGATTCACACCCGCCGTCTGTAGCAAAACACTCAGGGGCCCCAATATCATTTCACTTACGTTCATTTATTGACATATCTGGGGACTTTGTAAATAAGATCATGTAAAAAAAAAAAATATATATATATATATATATATATATATATATATATATATACACACTAGTCGTTTGCCTGTCATAAATGATGGGATAATATATATTTTTTTCAATCCCCCACCCCATTCCCCTGTGTCTTTTCCCTGCCCCTTTCCCCCCTCTATCTCTTTCCTCCTCCTCTCCCTCCCCTGTGTCTCTTTCCCCCATTCTCTCCCCTATATCTCTTCACCTCTCCCCTGTATATCTTTCCCCCATGTCTCCCGTGTGTTTCCCCCCTTGTGTCTCTGCCCCCCTTCACTGTGTCTCTTCCCACCTCCTCCCTCCCCTGTGTCTCTTCCCCACTCTCTTCCCTGCATCTCTTCCCCCCTCCCCTGTGTCACTTTCCCCCTTATCTCTTCGCCCCTGTCCTGTGTGTATTCCCCCTGTCCTGTGTGTCTTCTCTCTGTGTCTCTTCCCCCCTCCTCCCTCCCCTGTGTCTCTTTGCCCCCTCTCCCCTGTGTCTCTCTGGCTTTCCTCCCCTGTATCTTTCCCCCTCCCCTGCGTCTCTTCTCCCCCCCCCCCCCTCCCAAAGCCGCAGCTAAAGCCGCACATGGCTTGTGCGCACTCCTAATGGAGCGTTACACACTAACAACTATATTAGTGATATATATATATATATATATATATATATATATATATATATATATATATATATATATATATATATATATATATAATGGTAGCTCAATAGGATACAATATTTATAAAACTAAAATAAATCAAAATATAGAAGAATATTAAATAAATGAGACTTAACAATGGTATATGGTATATGGTTTTATAAACTCAATATTTGGAAATGGAAATGTTTGGGTGTCCCCTAATTATGCACTGTAGAATTGACGCCTTTGACTTGTGGTACTGGAGAAAACTGGTTAGAGTCCCTTGGACTGCAAGAAGATCCAATTAATCAATACTACGTTAAATCAAGACAAACTGTTCACTGGAAGGTTTGATCATAAGGGTGAAGCTCAAATACTTTGTCCATATCATGAGAAGACAGGAATCAATAGAGAAAACTTTTTTTTTGTAATAAATCTTTTTATTACATTTTTTAAATACATCACAAACAAACAAATAAAACAATATGGAACAACAAGAAAAAACACACCTCACACAATTTACATTCATGTTGGGATAAAAAAATACTTTGTCCATATCATGAGAAGACAGGAATTAACAGAGAAGACTTTGATACTGGGAAAGATTGAAGGCACACGTAGGGGATGGTAGAGATGAAGATGGATAGATGAGGTCATTGAAGATAGGAGCACTGAAGCAATTGTTACAGATAATGTGATAATGACAAAATTACAATTATTATTAAAAAGCTAAAAATAAATACTGAGTTATAGGATCTGAGGGAAGTCAGATAACAAAATCCTCCATGGCTAGAAATGTTGTTTAGTTGTTCAGTCGTGTCCAACTCTTTGTGACCACAACACGCCAGGGACATCTGTCAGCCATTGCCCTCCATCAAGCTCGAAATAGAAACCCATATAAAGGTATCTAGGTGGAGATCAGTTATATGTTTACACTATGGCTCTAAGTGACTCACATTTCACTCATAATATACACTATGGTTCAAAGTGATTTAAAGTGAGTAATAGTATCACCAAATTAGGAGTGGAACAATAACAAGTGTGCTTATCATTGGGAAGTACCGTGCAAAGGAGAGTGTAAGGAAAACAATTAATGTTACCCTGGAGAGAGCAGTGTGAATTTTAGTACTACTGGAATATTATAGCACAATAAATTATCTTTGTATTCTCTATGGATTAATATTGCTCATATACATCCCCAATCAATGATAATGTATGTGTGTGTATATATATATATATATATGTATATATATATATATATATATATATATATATATATATATGTGTGTGTGTGACTTCCCCAGAGAGCATGCTGTATTATGGCCTGACATGCGTTTCGCTGTATTAGGCCTGATACGCGTTTCACTGTATGACTTTGAAAGAGGTTGATAATAATAATAATAATTAATAAAAGTTACATTGTATTTACATCACCCTATCATGAGACGTTCATCTGCCTGACAACAGACATTGCACTGTATTATGTAGCGAGGATATAGCTAGTTTGTTCACTGTAGACTTTTCTTATACTGTTGTAACTGGCCTTTAATATGATGGCATCCCATTTAATGCAAGGCACTGATTTAATATAATATATTCAATATAATGGTAATAAAACACCAGCTGGCGAATGCATATTAGGTTCTGAAGGTTCCCTGCCTATCTGTATTTACATAAGAGGTCAGGATAGAGGAGGAGAAAACAGACCCACCCCTGTCTCATTTTAATGTCATTTTTCTACACTGTAGACAACTCATTTATCAAACAAGAAATGTACAGTGCCCCTTTAATATGAACGACAAATCAGGCTGCACCTTTAAAACATGGAAATTGCTAATTTTCTAAAATGTGTGTATGTTTTGTATGGATTTGCAGTGTAATGGAGTGATCTGCAGCCTTGAAAACTTACTTCCATATTGTGTGTCTTCTGGTTCTTCCTCTGACATTACATACAGTATTTACACAGATGTGTAGCAGGTGCAGACACGGAAACCTTTTATGACTTTGCAAACACTACACATGGCTGTAAACTGTAACATAAAAACAGATTTGACAGCAGATAGTCTGCCCATTTTATCTACTTAAAATATTGGCTTAATTAATCTTTGTGATGGCCTTATGAGTATCTCAGGTCTTTACTATGTTTGTCCCAATCACTTCTCCTGGGAAGCTGGTCCACTTATCCACTACCCTTTCTGTAAACCTATAAATCTTCCACCCACCAACTTACTAACCACTAACCATGACCTCTTGTTCTTGCATTCAACTTTTTTTCTGTAAAAGACATTAAACATTAAAGGGATGTGGAATTTTCCTGGATGTTACTAGGTGTATAATATCACTGTGTATCTTATGTACTTTATTTGATTAAGACGTGCTTATAAGCTCTATTTTTACTGCCTACAGTCATATAAATAGTCCCTGAATGGGTCTGCGCACTGCAGCGTATGCAGACACAGATTCTACTATATTTACTAACCAATCAGTGACCATCTCTCAGCAACATGCTGATGAGATGTTGTCTCTGATAGGCTAGGACACGACACATTCAGACCTACAGAGTCTGTGTCTGCATATGCAGGGACTACTTGTTTGATTTTAGGCAGTAAAAACAGATTTTATAAGCACTTCTTAATAAAATAATGTACATAAAAGTAAATAGATACACAGGGATATAATATGCCTAGTAACATCCAGGAACCTGCCATAGCCATTTAAGAAAGTCTTTAGACAGTTTGCTTACTCAGGCAGTGTCTGCGTCCTGTTGAGCTGCCGTTGACTCCAGTTGCGTCCCACCCCCCGGCATTGTGATATTTTGGGTCTCTCTGTTATTAGTTTTGCTTCAATGTCAATTTTAACAAACCCATAATAGACTCAGCCACAAAAAAATATAATCCGTCTTAAGGAGGCGGCGTCTCAAATATCAAAAAGGCAGCAATTTGCAGCTCTCAGATTCCCAATTTTCATTTTAACTGTGCATGAAATTATGGAAACAGGAAACCCAAATGATAGAGTTGTGTTTTTAAACCTGTCCTCTCTGGACAAAGAGGATAAACTCAAAATGAAGCAGGAGAGGCGCGGATCTATTGAACAAGACGGAGAGCCCGGGGCAAGTTGTTATGTACTTTAAGAAGCTGCAGGGACGAAATAAAGTGATTATTGTCTGTGTTCAGGACTGAACTGGTTAGGATTTTAAAATGTTGTACCAGGTACTAATGTAGGAGAAATGCATGGGGTACTGACAGTGGCAGAGCCAGTGAATGGAGGGCCCCGGGGCATTGCACCATCTGCACCAGCAATAGCCCTGCCAATAGTTACTGAAATTAAGTTGTCATTGCAATATATATTAAAGTGACACGGCCAAGGTTTCAGTTATTGTATATAAATACAATTATGACTGGTGGTAATAGGTGGAAGTGTTAGATAAGGTGTGAGAGGATCTGCCCTAGAAGCTGTCCTGAGTTATTATCTGTTTTCGTCCTTGTCATAGCCACTGTACACATATATAGATAGATAGATAGATAGATAGATAGATAGATAGATAGATACTATATATAGTAATGTTGTAATTATTATTCTATATATTTATAGATTCACTTTGAGTATTGCAGTATATTGTGATAGCTTTTGTATTGGTCACACACCTTAAAGGTGTATCACAATATACTGCAATACTCATTATTTATCTATATATTTATGTACTTTAATAATTACTAAATTACTGGACATTCACAGCCGATTCAATCTTAAATTATATTATTATTATTGTTTTTTTGTAACACGTCAACATATTCCGTAGCCTTATACATAAGTTAATTTCCAGGCAATGACATATTCAATATTAACACATTGCAAAAAATGGAGGGCCCTGTCCTTGAGCTTAGAATCCAGTGTCCATAGAGCTTGCCCCAAAGCCCCGACGCAAGATTAATGCACTTTTTTTTTTTTGATACATATACCGGTACATATAACTTAAGAATTATACTCATATAACATAATGTAAAAAAAAAGAGTAATTAATGTGATACCTGAGCTTGTTTCAATGAACACAAATGCTTTATATTAGGCTCGATATTTGAAAGTGCAACCCGAAGTTCTTGATCAAGACCTTTTAAGCACGACCGCTTATCATTTTTAATTACCACTAGGGTTGAAAAAATTTGTTCACATGAATATGTTGTGGAAAATGGGAGTAGAATTGAAATAGCGTGGTCTGAAATCCGAGGATATTCTTTCCTAACCGAAATCTAGAAAGCATCCAAGGGAACTTGGGCAAAGTGAAGTTTTAGCGTTGTTACTTAATTCAATAAATTCCTCTCGAATTTGCAGAGAAAGTGCATCTGCATTTTTTTATTAAGTTCATTCAGATGCTCGAATATATCAGCCATGTATGCAAGTTTGGCCATCCAGCTTTTGTCTTCGAGGTGCTGGGATAGCTCGGGCATATTTGGATCTAAAAGAAACTGACGCACCTCGTAGCGAAGCTCAAACAATCTAGCCAAAAGTTTGCCTCGGGATAGCCAAGGTACTTTCCATTACTGCCACCATATTGTCCCAGTAAATGTATGAGATGTTTGTTGTATCTTTGATCGTAAATACTTTAATAAACTGCCCACGGTCACATTTACCATATGTATTGTTGAGATCACGACTGTGAAAATTATATCAGTCAAAATAAAAGTTGGGCCCCCCCATCGCAGGCAGCGGTGGTCCAAATATTTTTTTTAGGTTGGGACCTCCATATGTGTTTGTAATTTCTGAAGTATGACCACCCCAACTCCTTTCTCTCTCCCCCTCTCCTCTCTCTCCCACTATCCTTTTCTCCCCTCCTCTTTAATTCTCTCTCCTCTTCTCTCTTCCTCTCTCGTCCTCTCTTTCCCCTCTCTCCTTCTGTCTCACATTCTCCTATTTCCCTCCTCTCCTCCCCTCACTCCTTT
Organism: Discoglossus pictus; assembly: GCA_027410445.1. NCBI lineage: Eukaryota > Metazoa > Chordata > Amphibia > Anura > Alytidae > Discoglossus > Discoglossus pictus. The sequence goes on along the minus strand of CM050170.1, from coordinate 140,923,159 downwards.
TCTCTCGCCTCTCTCTTTTCTTCTCTTTCCCCCTCTCCTTCTCTCCCTTTCTCCTTCTCTCTCCCCTCTCTCTTTCTCTCACCCTCCCTCTCCCTCTCTCCTATGCTCCCCCTCTCCTGCTCTCTCTTTCTCCCCTCTCCTGCTCTCCCCACTCTCCTTGTCTTTTTCCTCCTCTCTACTTCTCTCTCCCCTCTCTCCGCCTCTTCTTCTCTCTCACCCTCTCCTTCAAACTCCCTTCTCTCTCTCTCTCCCTCTCTCACCTATCCCTTATCTCTCTCCCTCTGTTTCTATCCTTCTATCCCCCCTCTCTCATTCTTTCTCCCCTCTTCTTCTCTTTCCCTTCTCTCTCCCCCTCTTTCATTTTCACTTCCCCTCTTTCATTCTCTCTTCCCCTCTCTTTCTTTCTCCCCTCCTCGCCTTATCTCCCACCTCTCCCTCTCTGTTCCCCCCTCTCCTTCTCTCTCCCCCTCTCTCATTCTCTCTCCTCCATTTCTTCTCCTCCACTTTCCTTCTCTCTCCCCCTATACTTCTACTCTCCCTCCTCTCTCCCCCTCTTCTTCTCTCCCCTCTTTCCAATACCAAGAGAGACACTCACCATAGAGTGATAGGACCAAGTGCATGGATAAATCTCTGCTTTAGTTAAGTGGTCTGAGAGGGATGAATCGATAAACACTGTATCTATTCTCGAGTACGAGTTATGGACGGCAGAAGAAAAATTGTACTCCCTATCTGTATATATCCGGGATATCTTGGAAGAGATCCTATCACCCGGCTCTGAGTGAATCTATCCAGCTGTGAATTTGGAGTTAAATTTAAGTCTCCCGCAGAAATACCTTTCCCTTGTCATGTGACTTAAGGTTAGAACAATAAAGTCACCATCTTTATGTATAAATGTACGTTCTAGAGTCCCTGTGCAATAGGATGGTAACTCCCACTTTCTTTGAAGCCTGTGTGATGGCAAAGTAAGTTGGATAGTGCTTATGGGAGTATTTGGGAATCTTGCTGTGGGCAAAGTGGGTCTCTTGGAGAAACAATACTGAGGGGCAGAGATGTTTGTAAGAAAGGAAAGCCTTCCTTCTTTTGAAGGGGGAATTAAAGCCTTTGACATTGTGTGAGATAATCATGTAGGGCGTGTCCGTTATCTTACCTTAAGAAAGTACATTGCTAGATATGATGTCGGAAGGGCGACATGAAGAAGATGGGTGGTGGGTCATAGACTCGGCTGACTGAGGTCCCAGGGAAAAGAGGGGAAGGAGGAGATCTCGAGCTTCCAGGGCAAATTGATATACGAAGAACCAGAAATATATATATATATATTTTATATGCACATATACACTTTTAATATCCTATATCGCTGTGTGGTAAAATTATTAAGCCAAACTGTTAACTGGAAGATTTGATCATGAGGATAAGGCACAAATATATTGTCCACATCATGATGAGACAGGATTCCCTAGAGAACACTCTGATGTTGGAAAAGATTGAAGGCACACAAAGAGGGGGATGGATAGATGAGGCAATTGAAGCAATGAACATGAGCTTGAGAGAGCTCAGAAGGGCAGTGGCTGACAGATATGCCTGGTTTGCTGTGGCCCATAAGGTCACAGGTAGTTGGACATGACTGAACAACTAAACAACAACAAACTTATGATTGGGATGTAGCGAGAGGAAAGGAGGAGGAGTAAATGGGCTGTTAGGGGTGCACAACCCCCCTTGATATGATCGTTCTGTTATAAAGATCCTGTGGAGTTCTCAGTACAGCTTATCTGTGATCTGCCCCAGCACCACCACCCCCCATCCTCACATTCCTTAATAGCATCTAAGGTTGGGAATCTCTATTCACCCAACCCCATAATATTGCAACCCATTCATTTTCACTGTCATTTTAAATGCAAACAATATTTTAAAAAATCAATAGAACCCCCTGCCCCTAAATAATGTTACCGTATGTAAGCAAAGCTTTCCGCCCCTATCACTAGACTTGACTTAAAACCATTTAAAGCACAAAGCATTTTTCCTAACACCTGGGGCCCCTCACACTTCAATCTGAAGCCTGCCACGACTTGTGGAGATTCCTTGTCCCTACTCACAGCTATCTGTCCGGGTGTTTGGCACCCGAGGCGCTGAGCATCAATCTGTCTGTCTCTACAAAGACCCCGACCATTAGCATTACTTACAGCCGTGATTGTTTGCTGGCTTGGGGTCCAACCATTGCATTAATGAAAAAAATAAATATTGCATTAATGGGCGATTGTAGTGCTGAATTTTATATATATTTTTTCAAAGAATTTTCCTGAACTATGAAGGAACCTGATAGAGGAGAATCGGCAGTGTATGAAAATATTCTGTGCATGAAAAAAATCTAAAATAAACATTAATAAACTTACCCAAAAACATGTCTTCAGTTTTCAGGCAGTTGATTTTGAGCAGGAGCACCCGAAAATCGAAACTAAATTAGCAGAAAATTCATAAATAGTTGTGGCCAATCAGTTACAACAATGTATTTGTTTCCCTTTCACTGGCTGAGACAAAGCTGCAGCCTTGATACTGACAGCTGATTTGCTAGGACACAACTCCTCACAGCTTATTGACTACATAGGTGCCATGGGGTGGAGCTCACACAAGAAATGTCAAATATACTTTGAATTACAAATATACAGAATTCCTTAATAAAATGATTTGATATGAGGAGGTAGAAAATTTAGGGCCCTGGTGCAAACCCCCCCCCCCCCCCCCCCACCACCTTCCCCCCGGGAGGTTGAAAGAAATGTTTTGTGCTGGACCCACAGGACCAAATCACTCAGTGCTCCTCCACCCAGACCCCTTCTCATAACTGCTCCCCTCTCAAAGACCCCTTCCCATAACAGCACAATAGCACCCATCCCTATTTCCATTGCCCCCCTCATAGAAACCATCCCCTGTACTTTGCTGCCACTTTGCAGCTCTTGCTCTCTTACCTTCACCCCTGATACATTTACCATAGTGCTGAACTGCTCCACACTGCCACCTATCGGAGCTTCAGTAGAAAGGCTCTTTTTTTTAAACAGCCACACGCCAATTTCTGGCCAGTGGTATGTGCGGCCAAGAAGGCACAGGGTGGCCCGGGGGTGCTGTGGCAGGTTGGGCAAGGGTGGGAGGCCCCAAGAGTGCCCCCACACTACAGGAAAAAAATTGAATGCAAAAAAATGTATACACTGCATTGCCACCCCCTCCACCACCTGCCCCACTGGTAGCTCCGCCCCTAAGGAGATCACAGAGACTGCCACATACCTTTTAAAGTTGGCCAATTCTGTTGCGTAGGTGAAGGCGCTCCTTGCCAGCAAGTGCGACCCTCGCAAACTTTACGTTCGAACGCAAACAACACGACACAGCAACTGCGACCCTCGCAAACTTTACCTCGCCACGCAAACAACATACGAGACACGTTACCACTCATTACGAGTTCGCAAAAACCCGCGAACATGACAAACTTCAAAACACAATAAATACACACAGCACATACATAACAAGCTTACCTACAGCAAGAGGGAGCGTCCAGGACCTCAAAAAAACAACTTACACCTTTATTTTACTCAAAATAAAAGAGTTTAGACACTAAAAAATTTGCAAAGCGAGAGAAAAAATGGCCGCCAAACAAAATGAAAACGAGGCTACAGAACTATAAACACGCAAAACACCACAAAACACATACATAAAAAGCTTACCTACAGCAAGCGGCAGCATCCAGCACCTCAAAAAATGAAGTTACACCTTAATTTAACTGAAAATAAGAGACTTTAGACACTCGAAAATTCTCTAAGCGAGAGAAAAAACGGCCGCCGAATAAAACGAAAAAGAGGCTACAGCACTCTAAACACGCAAAACACCACAAGAAACTCGCAAAACACCACAAACGACCTACGGATATTCCGCTAAGACGCATACCACACATTACCCGCCATGTTACGCCAATGCGGAAGTACACGACTACGCTAACGGTTTGGTCTTGCGCACGCACAGTATGACACTGCACACATTCAGCACGCTTACACAGCAGCTCCACACCACTAATGCTGCAGCAACATCAAAACAGATTGCCAGCTCTTCAACACAATGCTTCAAAATAGGTAAAGTATATTCATTTATTAATCTATTATATATTTCATTATTACACACCAAACACCCTTAGCTCACTTACAATTTCATTGCCATCATTTTTTGACGGGCAATTCGCTAGTTGTATATAAAAGGTAAAAATGTAAGCTTTTTTGTTCCTAAATTATTTTGCCAATTAAAGTTTATTTATACACTTGCTGCTGTGGGATCTACCAATTACATTTTTGCTGATCAACTTCTTAAAGAAATAAAATAAAATGGTACCTTCTTGATTCTGAAAGGGGGCTGACACACATTCTACCCCCTTGCTCCACCCCCACTTGACCACTCAAATTCTGCCTACATTATCAGTGCATTTTATTAAAGGGATATGGCAGGTTCCTGGATGTTACTAGGATGTTACTAGGTATATCATATCCCTGTGTATCTATTTATTTACTTTATTGTATTAAGAAGTGGCGATAACCTCTGTTTTTACTGCCTAAAGTCAAACAAATAGTCCCTGCATGGGACTGCCCTCTGCATCATATGCAGACAGACACTGCAAGGCTAGATGTGCAGTGAAGTGTCCTAGCCTATCAGGAACCACGTCTTAGCAGCAAGTTGCTGAGAGATGGACATTGATTGGTTAGTATGAGCCACAGCACAGCAAGTACAGCAGAGTATGTGTCTGCATATGCTGCAGAGGGCAGACCCATGCAGATCTGTGAATTTCTGGAGGTAAAAACAGGGTGTAATTTTAGTGACTGTTTATAAACTAAGTTACTGGCAAATTATATAATGTAATGATACACATTTATCGTGTATAAATAGTACATATGTTAATTAGGTTTAGCTATTTATATGACCATTTACCCAGGACAGGGAGCGCCATTCCAGGCTTATTATTGGCTTATTGTATTAAACATACAAATAGAGGAAAACGTTCTCCGAAGGTACCAGACATATATGGCGGTGCATAGTAATGTACATGTAGTAATGTCATACACATCTCAGATGGATCTATTACAGGTCTCACCTAATATAAAATGTCATAGACAGAAACATATTGGGTCAGATCTACTAAAGGGTGAAGTGTTGGAAAACTTTTTGAGAAATCTTCCATTCCTATATGAACCTGTGATGCATATGCATATAAGATATGGCATCTCCAAGATTTCCAAGAGTTCACTATATTTGCTTGATATGGCCTAGAATAACTGGGATATGTTGGTATATACCCAGGACCAAGATATGAAAAATATATATCCACTAGTTAGTGGCAGAGCTAACACCGGGGCGGCAGGTGCAAAGCACTGGAGTCCACAGCATGACAGGAGCACTCAGCTAATGGAAGCGGCCTGGAGCAATTGGACTCTTAGGGCCTCATTCAATTGCGATTTGGCCAATTGAATAGGGCTCTATTTAAGGACATAGCATATTTTTTTACAGAAGTTTTTAGTTTGTGAAGACCTTGGTTTTGGATAGAAGTTCACTAACTAAAAACTTCTGTAAAAAGAATACGCTATGTGCTTAAATAAAGCCCTATTCAATTGGCCAAATCGCAACTGAATGAGGCCGTTAGTTTATCAGAGGAGAGGGGCAGTTAATTATTTTATAGAAAAATTATCTGATCACACTAGAAATGATCTGGCAAAATAGATAGATAGATAGATAGATAGATAGACAGACAGACAGACAGACAGACAGACAGATAGATAGATAGATAGATAGATAGATAGATAGATAGATAGATAGATAGATAGATATAGATAGATAGATAGATAGATAGATAGACAGACAGACAGATAGATAGAAAAAAAAGATAGAAAAGTATAGTTATTTTCTCTCCTCTCTCTCTCTATACAGACATATATTATGCAGAATCTCTCTCTCTCTCTCTATCCCTCTCTCTCTGTCCTGAGTGTCTCTCTCTCTCTCTCTCTCTGTCTGTCTCTGTCCTGTTTCTCGCTCTCTTGTCTCTCTCCCTCTATCTCTCTGTCCTGTGTGTGTGTGTGTGTGTCTCTCTCTCTCTCTCCCTCTATCTCTCTGTCCTGTGTGTGTGTGTGTGTGTCTCTCTCTCTCTCTCCCTCTCTCTCTCTGTCCTGTGTGTGTGTGTGTGTCTCTCTCTCTCTCCCTCTATCTCTCTGTCCTGTGTGTGTGTGTGTGTGTCTCTCTCTCTCTCTCCCTCTATCTCTCTGTCCTGTGTGTGTGTGTGTGTGTGTCTCTCTCTCTCTCTCCCTCTCTCTCTCTGTCCTGTGTGTGTGTGTGTGTCTCTCTCTCTCTCTCTCCCTCTATCTCTCTGTCCTGTTTGTGTGTGTGTGTGTCTCTCTC